>PVJD01006676.1:0-94904 GCA_004026545.1 Mormoops blainvillei | reverse complement strand
ATAACATGACATAACCAAGTAGGATTTATCCCAAGAATGGATATCTACAAACTGTATCAAGCATAATATAAATTCCTATAAGAAAAAAGCCTGCCATGATCTCAGGTAGATAACTACAAAAGCATTCAATAAAATGCAAGCCTTTATGTTAGAAACTCTAAAAATTAAGAACACAGGGAGATTGTCCTAATACAATGAAGATAAAAGTATCTCAACTTATATATGCTCGTATCACATTTTATGATGGAACAGGAGGGGAATTCCCATTAAAATCAAGGTTCCAATGAGGTGGTCTCTATGTCTGCTTCAAGCATTAAGTTTATGAATGAAAGACCTGAAAAATAATGTCTCATACAAGATAGAAATCTGTCTCTCAGGCAAAAGGAATCTGGAGGTCAGGAATCCCGGGTGACCCCTTGTCGTCAGGGAACAAAGTCCCTCCTGTATTTTTAACCCTCCTCCGGCTTGCCTTCCAGCCTTGGGTCGGTATTGTTTCCTGCAGCCACTTTAACCAATTGCCGCTTAGTGGCTTCAATCCACACAAATGTATTATCTCACAGCTCTGGAGGTCAGAGTCCTAAAGGGTCACACTGGGTGAAGTCTCCAGAAGCAAAAGATAAGACCCCTCCTACAAGCTGCCTCAAACTCGGGTCTGTGGGGTGAACTCAACAGGTTCCAGCCACAGCGGCGACTGGGGGAAATATTTCTCCGGTGTCTTCACAAAGGCCACCCGACACTAATGAAAACATGCAGAACCCATTTGCCGTGACCCAGCTGTGGCCACCCAGACCGGCTCCTGTCGCCTCCTCACGTTAGGGCCAGCACTCAGGCTTGTTTGCAGTCATGGTCATTGTCTCCCAATACGGGCCCTTGCCCTCACCCAGAGGGGCTCAAGAAGACCCCATATCTAGGGCTCCAAGCCTGTCTGGAAACTAACTCATTTCTCTCAGACACTTGCGGTTGGGGCTTTGACTTGGGTGCCGTCCTTGGGCCACATCAGCCTGCTCACTTCCCCCCCCTCACTGCGGAAGAGACCTGGCGAGGGATCCCAGTGTGGACCAAGGCCAAGGTCATCCTCAGAGGTCACCATGGAGACATCGTGTGGAGCAGGGCCTCTAAAAGAACATTAGAGCCACCCTGCAGGGGCCAGTTAGCTTGGCCCTGAGGACGGATGATGTCACTTTATTGGGGAAGATACGACCTTGACACACAATAAACCTGCATCCCCAAAGCATGAACACTGACAGGTTGTAAAGAGTAACAGACAAGCACCCTCCAGACTCTCAGAGCTGACCGGAAGCACTGCCCTGGCCAGCCTTATCTTTACAGATAACGCCGTGATGGAGTACTCGCTGGGCTCTGCGCTGAGAGCGGAGCCTCAGTCACCCCCATGACGCAGGGACTGTCCGCCTCATTTTACTCAGGAGGAGCACGAGGAGAGGTTGGGCAACTTGCCCAAGTTGACACAGCAGATAAGTAGTGGCAGGGTCAGGATGGAGGACCGTACGCCTGACCACGGGAGGCCAGAGAGGGAACCACTCTTCGGCCCCTGACGGCGGCACAGCAGACCCCAGGCCTGCGGCCACCGCACCTGTGGTTTGTGGGTAAGGAAGCCAACCCCACCGAGGGGGGCCATGCTCTGCTGCTCCACCAGAGCCAGTCCCTCCGCTCAGGTCCAGGTTCCAGGGCCGTTCTTCACGTGTTAAAGGTCCCTGCAGGTTTTGTTACATCGCAGCTCCCCCTAGTGTACTGGAAAATGCCTAAATTGATTATTAAAGAAGGAGGGGGGGAGAAAAAGAAAGGAGGTTGGGGAGGGGTAGAAGATAAGGAAAGAAAAGGAAAGAGGAAAAAGCAGAGAGCTTTATAACTGTTTCTGGGAGCTGTGACCCAAGCCCCAGGAGTGCTGCTGGGACTAGGTCTGAAGTAAGCTAAGGAAGGAGCCAGTGGTCCTTGGGGGCCTTGGGAGGAAATGTCCCAGTGTCTAAGACCAGGAGGCAAGTGCATCTAAACACCATTGGAACGAGGGTCGGCTGCCTAGCCCCACTCCGGAGTGCCCTACTCAAGGTCTAACGGTGGCGGCACAGGGAGACGGGTGGGTCTCCTTGCACCAGGTGAGCCTGCTGCCTTCAGTTCCTGGAGTGGAGAAGCTGGCCAGGGCCATTGTGGCCAAGTAGAGGTGTCCCCCTGCCCCGGCGCTGATTACCTGATTCCAAAAAGCCAGCACCATGGAGGAGCCATGGGACCACATGCCCTGCTCCCCGGCTGAGCTGAGACCCAGAGAAGGATGTACGAGTCCCGCCCCAAATGCTTAGCCAGCGGACCAGGAGCAGAGTTGGGGCTGTCAGCCCTTAAGTCTATTGTCCCAGGTTCTGTAGCCAATCTTCACTCTCGCCCAAGCCCTCTGTAAAGGAAGTTCGCATTGACTGAGAGAGGTCCCTTGGATACAGTGTCTCTTTCCATGGTCAAAACAACTTGAAATACAAGTTTGCAGGGCGGACAGAGGAACACTAAACAACACTACAAAAATGCCATCAGAAAAATCCAAAACACAAACTCTGTGCAGGACAAATGACCCAGCTTCTTCCACAAATAAATTACAAGGGGAAAGAATGAGGGGGTGGGAAACGTAGAGACTTCAGGGTCCCATCGACCAATCCTGATTTGACCAAAACAACTGTAGACACATAAGGACACTTAACATTGACTTGGTATTTTCACGGTGTTAAAAAGCCATTATTGTTTTTAGGTGTGATATGATATTAGGATCATGTTTACAAACAGTAAAGGAAACTTATCTTTTGCACACAAACTGAAGGGTTTATAGAGGAAACGATTTGGCGTCTGAAGTTCCTTCTCCACTAACCAGGGAGTGGGGGTGAGCAGTGGGTGTGCACAGGATCAGATGTGATGACAGTTGCCTGGGATTCATTATTCTATTTCTTCTAACTTGTATGTGGTTATACTTTCCTTCCTTAGAAGAAATTAACATATGAAAGGAAGGGAAAAAAATATGTGATTCAGAAGAGTCAGGCCTTGAACATTTGAAGACCTTTCTTTTTGAAATAGTTTTCTGTATATGACAGCACAAAAGAGTGATAACTGATTTAATAGACTCTACCTGTAAAATAATAATCATAAGCCCCAACACGGAGCCGTGGCAGCAAGAACAGCTGTCCCCTGCCGGCGTCCCTGAGTCCAGGGCTCAGCTGTGCGAGGGGCCGGTGGCTCAGGCAGGTCAGGGGGGACCTGGGCAGGTGCCAGTCCAGCCCTGCAATGGCCTGGGGAGCTTTCCATTGTGCAAGGTCCCCTCTCCTGGGACACAGACCAACTTCAGATGCCAGGAACCATTGACCAACAGCAACCTTGGGGGCCGCTGACACTCAGCAGGTGGCCGCTGGAAAACAAAACCGGTGTGGCGGAGGGTCAGATCCCACAGGAAATGTCAAACCAAACAGGAATCACGTTCGTCCTCCCCGGAGTTTGGGAGGACAGAGAAGTTGTCTTGCGCGGGACAGACAACTGTGCTATTTCAAAACTCCGGCCAAGAGGCTGATCTGGGGACAAACCAGCTGGAGGATCCAGATTATTTCTTTTTCCAGGTCAGGGGCACCTTGGGAAAGGTCATGCCTGATTCCTAAAATGCGGGTATAAATTCATGAGATGAACTGGAGCTCCCGGCAGGCGCGCACAAAGGGAGATGCGCAAATGAGCGATTTGCACGGCAAGAAATTCATGCGGCTTTGCCAGACACCAAAGAAATGAAAATAAAAACCCAGTACCATTTGGGGCCCGCTAAGTTGGCCTAGGTTTTAAAAAACACAAAATGCTCCAGATTAAAGGTGACCACAGGGACTCGACAAGTCAGCCGTGTACAGTCTGCATTTGGATTGCCGGAGGGGGCGGTTATAGGGGACGTTATCAGAATACATGGTAACTTTTGAAGATGGATTGTGGATTAGAGAACAATAGTATTGAATCAAGGCTAAATTCCTGATTTTGGTAATTGTTCAATGGTTACACAAGAGGTTGTTGGGACACACAGACTGAAATATTTGAGGGTGAAGGGTCATAACACCTGCCACTTACTCTCAAGTTGTTCAGAAAGGAAAGGGGAGGAGGAGGCGGAGGAAGGGAGCAAAGGCGGGAAATGTTAGCACTTGGTGAATCTGGGTAAAGGGGGACGTCTTTGCAATATTCCTGCAATCTTTCTGCAAATCTGAAATTATATGAAAAGTAAGAAAACATAGCTCATCCTGACCCGTGCTGGCGAGGAGTAGGGTCACGAGAACTCTTGTCTGGCCAAAGGGCACACGCATCCGGAAGGAGAATTAGGCAATAAATGACACAGCCTTTGACCCAGCAGTTCCGGCTTCTCCTCTGGGGGTTAGTTAGCCTAAGGAAAGAACCGGAGACGAGCCCAAAGGCTGCACTGCACAGGCTGTCGCTGAAGCACTGAAGGCTCAGCAACGGCTTGGTTATGTACCGGATGGTACGTCGCAGTGACCTGCTATGTACCCATCGAGCTCACTGTTTTCACCACACGTGAACGGAAGGCCCCAAGACACCCTGCTCAGTACGATCACGGTGCCGAGTATCAGTCAAAACCCAGACAAACTGTGCGTGGGCCCCGGCTGGTGTGGCTCAGCGGACTGAGCACCAGCCTGAGAGCCAAAAGGTGGATTGTTCGTTTCCAGTCAGGGCACATGCCTGGGTTACGGGCCAGGTCCCCCGTTAGCGGTGCGCGAGAGGCAGCCAGTCAATGTTTCTCTCACGCACTGCAGTTGTTCTCCCTCTCTTTCTCTTTCCCTTTCCCCTCTCTCTAAAAAATAAATACATAAAACCTTCAAACGGTGCGTATGAGTGTGTGTATCCATTTCAAGCTTCTTGAGGTCGGGAATCAAATCTTTTTCTCCTTGTAGTCCCAGTGCCGAGGACAGTGCCGGCCCCAGTACGTGGTAATAAGAGCTTGTTTAATGAATGAATGAACAACCATAGTATGAAAGACCAGGAGAGTGTGTTTCCAAATGTGCGGAGCAGTATTTCTAGTGGTGTCAATACTCGGGGTCTAAATTTTCTTCTTTCTGTCCATCTGTATGGTCTAAATGCTCTACGTAGAATGTTGACCAGTTTTCCAAAAAATTATTTACATATATTTATTTATTTTTCTTTTTAAAAGATTTTATTTACTTTATTTTTAGAGAGAGGCGAGGGAGGGAGAGGAGAGAAACATCAATGTGTGGTTGCCTCTCCCGCGCCCCCTACTGGGGACCTGGTCCGGCAACCCAGGCACATTGAACCTGCAACCCTTTGATTGGCAGGCTGACGCCCAATCCACTGAGCTATACCAGCCGGGGGTCCAGTAAATTATTTAAAACAATAGATGCCAGTACTTAAAATGCTGGTGAATTATTTAAAACAATTGTAGATTATTTAAAACAGTACATACAAGTCAGGGGGAAAGTAGCCTTCATCTCAGGGCTATTCAGTACAAGATCTGTCTGCGAGAAGGTTCCAGGTTACCTTAAACCCTCTGGAAATGATTCCAGCCAGTCCTCAAGGTACATCAGTATTCCCAAAGCCCTGTGGCATGGAGGGGGTGTGACCCGAAGCAAGTCCTGCATCTCTCCCAGGCCTCGGTTTCTCCCCTGCGGAGCAGGGTGAGGATACAGGTAGCATCAGGCACAGAGCTGTGCCGACAGCACCCCCTCCAAACACGCCATGGAGAACTGGCAAGAGTGGTGGGCAGAATATTTTCCCACGTAAAGACAAGATGACGGAGGTTCAGAGGCTGGAATTTCAACCCCAGCCGAGCTGGTTGTTATGGTGTCTGTCCCTCCCCTGCTGGGCTGATACCCAGGGACCCCTCCCATGCCTGCTCTCACATTGCCTAGGATCCGACCTGCCCGGGGAACGTGAAACTCGCAAGTGGGCCCCATCCCGAGAGCATCCCTGGAGAGAGCAGTGTCCCGCCAGGGTGATAAACTGCTGTTCTCAAGCCCTGGCTGCGGCTTGTCACCTCTCCGACCTGAGGAATGATTCATAGCTGACCCCTCTGTCCCAGCATAAGAGCCTGTCCAGACCCATCTGGAAGACACGCAGCCTGTCGTTTGCTCATTGCAAGACGGTTGTTGACAAAACCCAGGTTTCGTTTTTAATAAAAAGCAAAGTGAGGATTTTTAAAAATTAACAGACCTTATTTTTTTAGAACCATTTTAAGTTTACAGAAAAATTGATTGAACAGAAGGTACGCAGTTCCTGTATAGCACCCCCGCCATTGCACTGTGGGGCACGTTTGTTAAAATCAATGAACCAGTGTGGTTCCATTCTTATTACTTAAAGTCCACAGTTTACAGAGCTCACTCCTTTTTTGTAGTTGTGGTAAAATACACATAACTCAGAACTTGCCATTTTAACCATTTTTAGGTGCACAGCTCCACGGCATACGGCGCTTTCCCACTGGTGTGCGCAGCCAAGGCTCGGCACCACCCAACTCCCAAACCGAAATTCCATCCGTAAACACGCGCTCCCCATGGGTTCACTGCCAGCCTGTATGCATTCTCTGTGTTTGGGCACCTGCACAGTGACATGCAACCAGCGTGCCGGGAGCACACGGAGGGACCAACAGTCCCCCCGGGCCCCACAGAGTCGCGGTTCCTCCTGCTAACCCCTGGCAAACACGCTCTTTTTAAATTTTGCCATTTCCAGGATGTCATATAGTTGGAATCCTACAGTGGGTAGCATTTTCAGACCGGCTTCATTCACTCAGCACAGCCATCTGAGAGTCCTCCAGGTCGTCCCCTGGCTTGACTAAGTCATTTCTCTTCAGCACTGAGTAACGTCTTGCTGTCTGGAGGTACTCCAGTTTGTTTAGTTCCCCCCACGAGGAATTTCTCATGATTAAAAAATATATGTATATGCTAACTTTTGGAAACTTGAGAAAAACCAGAGAAAAGGAAGAAAGCACTTCCCTGTAATCCTAAATCTGAAGGCCACGCCAGGAGTATTCCACTGTCATTTCGTTCAGGGGCGTGCGTGTGTACGTGTGTGAGCCCGCAGGCATCTTTTTATTTTGGACTGACAGCATGGTACATCAAATTTTGATTTTCTTTTCATTAATTTTAGCTTAGCTCTCCCATGTTGTAAATTTTCTATAAGCATTTTTCCTTGTGCATTGTTTTAAATGCCTGCGGTGTCTTCCCTTGACTGGGGAGATCGTGATTCCAGGGCCATGCCTCTGCTTCTGGACATTGGGGCTGCTTTCAATTTCGGGCTAATATGAATAAATCTACCTTGAAATGTTAGTGCCTAAATAATTGTGTAGCTTTCCCCGACCCACTTGCTACAAAGTGGTGTAGCTAAGTTAGAGAATATTTTAAAAATACCCCAGAGATTTCTTTCTCTCTTTGATGCATTTTTGTTGTGTTAAAAAAATACCATTTTTAGTATAAAGTTTAGTAGTTTTAAGTATACTTACATTGTCATGAAATATCTCCAAAATTCTTTCATCTTGCAGCTCTGAAGCTCTGTAACCACTGAACAATTCCCCATTCCCTTCTCCCCAAGCCCCGACAACCACCCTTCTACTTTCTCTTTCTATACATTTGATTATTTTAGACTCCTCATATACGTAGAACCACACAGCATTTGCTTTTCTCAGTAGGTTTATTTCACTTAGCTTAATGTCCTCAAGGTTCAGCCATGCCGTAGCATGTGTCGGAATTCCCTTCCTTTTCAAGGCTGAGTAGCGTTCTCCTGTGTGTATGCACTGCACTTTGTTTATCCCGCCTCCTGAGGTCCCCTGGTGGACATTCGGGTTGCTTCGCTCCTGGTTCTTGTGAATGGTGCTGCTGTGAGCGAAGAGCAGTGAATATATGAACAATACCAGCTCGAGTCCCTGCTCTCAGACCTTTTGGTTATATACCTAGGAGTGGAATGCCTGCATCATGGGATAGTTCGATTTTAGGTTTTCTGAGGATTCTTCATACTGTTTTCCATTGTGTTTACGCCCTATCACAATCCCACCGATAATATGTAAAAGTTCCGATTTCTCCGCATCCTTATTAACACTTGCTATTTTCTGTTCGTTTGTTTGCTTGTTTGTTTCAAGGCGTCTCTTTAAGAGCCAGAAGGGATCATCTGTGGTCAATGGTTCCTAAATTTCCTGACCTTCATTTGAGCTCATGCTCCAGGGATGTTTGCCTGTCAAACACATTTTACCGAGAATTCATTATTTTCCCATCTCTATCCTCTGGTCCAGCATGTCCAAGCCTGGGGATTTCGCTTGGGGCCGATGGCTGGCTGTCTTCCCAGTTCCCTGCCTCCTTGTCCCTGGCATGCGTCCAGCTGTGGCCAGGGCACTGTTTCTCACCATCGACATTGGAACGGGAGCAGAGCTGCCTCCCACAACTGCTGCCCTCCGCTGTTTAAGGGACTCGTTGGCCCTGGGCTTTGTCTCTTTCTCCAACCAGCAGACAAAGCACAGAGCAGCAGCCTAAGGGATGATCTGATGCCCAGCTAACAGCCTCCGGACACACGCTCCCCAGAAGACCTGTGGTGTGCATTGCTCCTTCACTGTCACTCCCTGGGATGTTGTTCATAAGAGCAGAAGACCGGCAACAGCCTAAATGTCCGCCAGATGTTTGGCTGGTTAAAGAGATGGCAGTACGTCCACCCAGTGGAATTCCATGCAGCTATTTAAAAATATGAGGGCATTTTTTCCCGCTGCTTTTAGAAAGAGAGCGGGGCAGAGAGAGAAACATTGACGTGAGTGAGAAACATCAATTCATTGCCTCCCATACGTACCCCAACCAGGGATTGAACCTACAACCTAGGTATGTGCCCTGGCGGGGAATCAAACCCGCAGCCTTTCAAGTGTGCAGGACGACGCTCCAACCAACTGAGCCACACTGGCCGGGCCTGGGCTTTATTTTTAGAAGCAGTTTTAGCTTCACAGCAAAATTGAGCCGCAGGTGCAGGGATTCCCCATATGCCCCTGCCCCGTGCACTGCCGGCCTCACTATCAATACCACCCCCCAGCCCCCATATAGCGGCGCCTTTGTTACAATCAATGAACCTACACTGACACATCCTCACCCCAAGTCCATAGTTTACATAGGGTTCGCTCTTGGCATTGCACATTCTACAGTTTGGATAAATTTGTAATGAATGTGCCCACCATTACAGCATCATACAGAGTAGTTTCGCTGTCCTAAAAAGCTTTACTGTTTTTTTAAAAAGCAAGAATCAAAACCATATATTTACTACTGACATTTGTGCTTTGTTAAAAAGTGGGGGAAAGGGCACCTAGTTGGACGTGGCTGCACAGGTCTAACAGAACCCCTGAAAAGGATCCGGAGAAACCCAGCGTCAGTAGTTACCTGTTCCTCCCTTGGAGGGGGGAGGTGGGAACTGGGCGGCTGGGGGTCAGGGTACAAGGAAGACCTCTCCACAGTTTGTCTCTTCATATATTTTGACGCTAGAGCCATGCAAAATTATTACCTATTCAAAAACTTAATTCCTTTTTCTATTTTATTGTAACTCAAATTTCAAATATACCCCATCCAGGCTTCTGATGTTGACTCTCTGGCCTGAATGCTGCCCACTCAAGGTGGGGCCACTCAGGGTTCAAGATGTTGTGTGGTCTCCACGCACAGAGGGCATCTGGGCCACAACCCCTCCCAGGGCTCCTGCCCCCGACTGGCCCACCTCCAGCCTGCTCTGCCCAGGCGAGGCCCAGCCCTCCATCTGCCAACCAGACAGGCAAGCTGCTCACCCCCTTCCTGCCAACTGAGCATCCTAATTACACGATAAATACTAATTGCCCGTGACTAGAATCTTCCACAGTCATAGACATTAACCAAAGTCTCGCTTAACGAGCCTCACCGTTAATTATCTGTGTGCGCTGCTCCAAATTTAATTAAGCCTTGGCAGGAAATATCATTTGACAGCAGATGAGCGAGGATATAGAGTTTGCAAAGATGCTCTCTTCTCATCAGGGGACCTGGCAAAACTACTCCAAGTCCTCCTTCCAAGACCTGGGGCTTTTCCCCGTGCGCAGAGGGAGACACTGGGGAAGGGAGGTTGCGCTTACCCAGGACCTGCTGGGTGCCAGGCCCAGACATGGGAGCACACACCCTAACATCTAGTCCTTGCAGTCACCGCAGGAGCTCGGTCCCCACTTCACAGATGAGGAAAGAGAGGCTCCGAGAGGACCAGTGACTTGCCAGGCCATAGGCAGAGCCAGGCCTGTCTGAGACGCGGGCCCATGCATTTCTGCTACTCGCTGCTGGAGGAAAGGTCTTCATGATATTTTTCCCTCTAACCTTGAGCTGGTAGGTTTTTTTTCTTTTCCCAAAGCATTTCTAAGTAATGTTTCATATTAGTCTCACATTTGCTTATTAAGAAAACAAAAAGCTGATCCATCCCAAGCCAAGAGAAACTGTGATATGCTAACAGCCCCACACCAGGCCCCTGGGTCAGACTCCCTGGTTCCAGCCCCAACACTTCCTTCTGGGGCCCCCTAAACTGCTGGAATCTAAGGCTTGATTTCTGTGTTAGTTAGAATAAGTAATGCTAGCCGCTATAACAAATAGCTCCCAAACCTCAGGGGCTTAGTAGACTAAGAGTTTATTTTGAGGCAGGTGATAGCACAGGAAACCCTGAGACGGTGCAGCTTGTCAGTCAGCATCCTGATTTCTGAGAAGTGCCTTGTAACTCCTGATAATAATTAGCATTGTTGTTCCCTCCCCAAGTGGGCAATCAAGGAAGATTGCGGGAAATCGCATGTGGTGAAGCTTAAGTAAAAGCCCTAGAAAACCTGTAACCGTTCGCTAGAAGAGAGCTATTCCCTGGCCAGAGATGTCGTGGGATGATGGAGCCAAGAGAGCCAGGGCTGAAGCTGCCACTATCCCTGTGGTTCCTGGAAGAAACGAGGATTTTGACTTTGGAATTTGTAAGATATGCATGTACTTTGGAACTAAATATTTTAGTGTGACTTTTGTTATGACTACATTTCTGTACACGATTCTTTTGTTTTTAAAGGTTTTATTTATATTTAGAAAGAAGAGAACGAAGGGAGAAAGGGAGAGAGAGAAACATCCATCTGCACATAATTCTTAGTTGCTAAAATGCAATTCTTGATGCTTTCTGTATGATTAGAGGCCCTATCTCTTTTTTTCTCTTTCTCTTATCTCCTGATGATTAGGCCAAGGGCTGGGAATAGGGAAGGGATTAGCTACCAGGAGCAAAGAAAGAATTAACTTGGAGCTTCTGCGATGACTCCTAACATATGGTGATGACGCGCTTGCTGCCACGTGGTCCTTCACCTTGGTTTGCTGTGTTAAAACTGTGAATACAGTAGATCATGGCTTTCCCCTTTAACTGGGTGGGGTCTGTCCTGCCTTTTGGCCTGACCACGTCAGCTGCGGGAAGCTACGGGGCCTTTTCAGGATTTGGTCTCTTTCTAATTAAGTGGATCCTGATTGTCCGGCTTCCCCCTTATTTCCCTGGATGTTCTGATGGTCAGTATTGGCCGTGGTGAGTGGTCCTGGTTTTAGGCCTTCTCAAGTTTCTCAGAGGAGTTGTCAGTTACGATACCAGAAACTGTCTCTCGCTTGCTTGGCTTATCTTTGCTTGTGTGGCCCTTTCAATCCTTTGTCCGCGAGCACTGAAACCCTGGCCTCTTCTCCGTCTGCAGTAGTTCGCTGTTCGCTCAAAGCAAGTGGGCGGTCCACACGGGGCAGGGACCCAGGGACCCAGCTCCTTCTGTTTATGCAGGAGCTGTGCCCTTAAGATAAAATTCAGGGGCCCATCAACTTAAATGGGGGAGAATACACGATTATTTTCCTTATTCTCTAAAATGTAACATTTTTCTTTAACGACGAGTAATGACGAGTACAAACCAGTTTTATCCTGCGCATCTGTCACAGATATTTTTATATCCCGTTACAGTTGTTGCAGACAACCTGAATCACCGACACTCGTTCATGACTTTGAAACCGGCAGTGTTAAACCCACCACTAGATTGCATGTGATCAGAGTCCTTCTGTCTGTAGGTGCTTGGTTCGAAGGAGCTGGTCTGTTATTGCTGAGCAGCTACGTACGTAATAATCGTTCATCCACAAGGTGGTGGTGGCATTGCGTGCCCTCCCGTGGGTGAGTCAGCCCTCTGCCTGGCTTCCCAGCTCCCAGCATCCCTGTTGATGGTTGGTTGTCAATCAGTACATGGAAGGAAGAGAGTCAAATCCCCAGTCAATGCTGCTTCCCTCTGACAGCTGCCCAGATCCTCTCGGAATAAAGCACTCAGGTGTGAGGCAGGTGCGGTGGGGGCCCAATACCTATGGCTTACAGGGCTATCCAGCTGGAACCAAGTGCTCCTTTGTGGCCATGGCAGAGGTTGCACTGTTCGCCTGGGGCTCCCCCTGGTGCCTGTGGCAGGTACTGACCAGAGAGGCTTGTGGGCCTCCGGCCTTTGGGCCTCATTCTTTGGTGACTCTGTCTCCCTCTCTCTCTCTGATGGTGCTGCACGCGCTACCGATTGTGGGAGCACAGACAGTATTCACTTAGTTCCTCTTTTGCTGAGTCTTCCTGTTCAAGTGACCTGAATTTATAAAACATATTCAAATAATAAACATGAAAACCGTTCTACCAAACCATACTTAGCCTGACCAGTAATCAAATGAATATTAAACGGACGAGATGTCTCTCTCCCCATTGGACTTGGAGAACTGCTCTTGTTAATTCTAATACTTACCGATGGTGAGAGTGTCCTGAGAATCTGGTCAACTTCTGGTAGGTGGCTAAACTGGCACTGTCTTAGATCTGGGGGACAATTAATTAGGTGATTTCGAAGAGCGACTGGAAAGTGTCTCCACCCTTTCACCCAGGGATACCCTTTCACCTTAGGACACGCAGTGTCCTAAGGCATCCATTCTCAGTTTTATAAATATACACACAGCTTTTCATCACACTGTTATTTTCAATGGTAAAAGGTTCTTTCTCTCCAAAATAGCCAGTATTAATTGAATAGTTAAGTTGAAGTCCAATCACTTAGTGGAAGTATTGTGAAGCAATTTAGAATGGTGGTTAACAACTTTAAAAACTGTATGGAAGGTCCTAATATCACAAGCTTAGTTTCCAAGTATCATTCTCCGCTAAAAGGGAACAGGGGGCCCTTTGCAAAAAGCGCTGAATCTAGGTCCAGGGCCGGGAAAGTTCAGGGTAGACTGGAATACCTTGGTATGCTGGAAAGCAAAGATCTGTCCCAAAACAAATGGGGACAGGCGAAAAGCACCCAGGAGCTGGGTGCAACGGTCTCCTGCTGGGTAAACCCGGGACAATTCAAGCGTCAACAAGAACGACGATGACAGTAGAGTTTAACATCTTGAATTTTAAAAAAGAGAATTCATAACTACATAGTGATAGCATTTTTTTTTTAAGTGGAGGGAAAGAAAAAGACCAACTAATAAGGGTAGAGAAAGTGATGAGAGAATTAGAAAGTCACCATTTTGTGACTACCAAAACTTAATAAGTCAGGCAAGGATCGCCAGGGCATTCTAAAAACTGCTGAAATTTTGTTGGAACGGGATGTTTGCATGGCCTCAAGGTATCACCCCACAAACATTTATTAACCAAAAATAAATAAATAAATAAATAAAAAGGCGGGGGGAATGTACCTTTACGATGGAGAGATCTGTCAGGAACCATTTTAACCGAAGTGATCAAACTCAGCATCGCTGACGTGCGATGTGTTGGCCCAACATCACTTACATTGTATTCTTCCCCGAAACAGTAAACCTGAATCTAATTATCAGGAATCAGACCCATACTCACTGGGGGTCCTTCTACAAGACAACTGGCTTATACTCTTAAAGATGTCAATGTATGAAGGACCAAAAAAACAGAGGAGAGGGTCGTTCTGGATTAAAGGGATCGAGGAGATGGGATAATCCAATGCAAACTTTGACTGGATCTTGGATTGGACCCTGGATCAGAAAAAATTTTAGAACAACTCACAAAGAACATTTTTTTGGACCATTAGAAAGTGTGACTATGGCCGGATATTAGGTAATATTCTTGCACGATGTTAAATTTATTGGATGTGTTCCTGGTGTAGGCGTTACAGAGAAGGCTGCCTTTCCTCTTAGATCCCCAGCTGAAATACCCTGGGATGAAGTGTCGTGAGGTCTGCAATTTAAGTCATTCAGAAAAAGGAAACAGCTGGGACAAGGTGTTACGTGCGAGGGGATCTAGGTAAAGGGCATATGGATACATGTGTTGTCTTTTCAACTTTTTTGTGAGCATAAAATCGTTCATGTTTGTTTTCATAAACCTTGGCAAAAATTATATGGGAGGTGCTCGTTACAATGTTGTTAGATGCTGTTATCTCATTGAAGCCAGATATAAAGTTGCGCGCCATTCGCATGCACAAGTGTGCGCGTGCAGGGTGGGCGGCTGTTGTTTTTATCGTGAGCTTCCACTCCACCTTCGTCACCCAGCCTCACCCTTGTTTTCATTTGGCCCCCACCTCTCCCTTGTTGGGTTCATGAGGTTTGAATGTGGGCACGTGAACCCCAGCCACCTGTCCCCAGGGATTGGTGGCCATATGTCTTCCGTTAGTCCAACCAGAGCCAGTGTGACATCAACCTCGGGCTTTTGGGGGACCCATGGGGAAAAGACAGTACTCCTTTCTCTCTTTTTTCATAGTTCTTTTTTTAAAATTAAATTTATTGGAGTGACATTGGTTAATGACATTCTATTAAGTTTCAAGTGTACGATTGTATAATGCAGCATCTATATATTGCACTGTGTGCTCCCCACCCAAAGTCTAGTCTCCTTCTGTCACCATATTTGACGCCCCTTTCCCTCTTCAACCTCTCCTTACCCCCCTTTCCAACTCTGGTTACCACCACACTATTGTCTCTGTCTATGAATTTGTTTCATTTGTTGCTTTTTGTTTTATATCCCACATACGAGTGAAATCATATGGTTTTTGTCCTTTTCTGTCTTTTTTCACTTCGCGTGATACTCTAAAGATCCACAGAGGTTGTCACACACGGCAGTATCTCATCTTTTTATGACTGAGTAGGACTCATTGTATAGATGTACCACATCTTCTTTATCCAGTCCTCTAAGAAGGGACGCTTCAGTTACTTCCACATCTTAGCTACTGTGAATAATGCCGCAATGAACATAGGGGCACATGTGTCTTTACGAATAAGTATTTCCAATTTTTCGGGTAGACACCCAGAAGAGGGATTGCTGGGTCCTCTGGAAGCTCCATGCTTAATTTCTTCGAGGAACCTCCATACGGTTTCCCAGAGTGGCCGGCAGTGCTCTTTTCCACCGAAGCTCGCCATGCTGATAGGGTGTGAACTGAAGCAGCATGGCCATCTTAGCTTGGAGTGGAGCTGCCTGCAAATCGAGCTGACACAGGAGAGCCGAGAAGGAAGGAGAGAGATACCGGTGCAGTACTTGATCACCTGGATCTAAGCATGCCTGAAATTATGTGAACCTGTATCTCTCCTTTCTCTTACACCAGTTCAAGCTGGTGCCCGTTGCTTGCACCCAAGGAGCTCCAACCACTACAGTATGGATATGCTCAGAAAGGTGTGTGACAAGTTCCCACTTAAAGTTGTTGCTAGGTTCTGTGGCTTTAAGTGAAACTACACATAAATGAAACCAGTTTTACCATAGGCCGATTGATGTCAACAAGAGTTAACTTCCCACAGCATCTCATCAATGTTATAATGAGCCAACATCGAACGAAATGGCATCGTCTGAGGACCTGTTGTATCAGGTTTCTACCACCACGTAACAAACTACCATAAGTCTGGTGCATGGGAACAACACCTATTTATTGTCTCACAGTTTCTGTGGGTCACGAGTCTGGGCACATCTTAGCGGGGTCCCCTGTTCTGGGCCTCACATGGCTGCAATCAGCATGCCAGCCAGGGCTGTGGTCTATTCTGGAAGCTTGAATGGAGGAAGTTCTACTGACAAGCCCACCAGCCTGACAGCAGAACTCATTTCCCTGCAGGTGCGTGACTGAGGGCCCCGACTTTTGGCGGACCGTCGGCTGGAGGCTGCTGTAACGTCCTACACACTGTCCCAGGTCCCTTGACTCATGGGCTTCCTCAGCACAGCCACTTGCTTCATCAAGCCCACGAGGAGAACCCAGCCTGCTAGGACAGACTCTTACAGCATGTCATGTAATCGCCAGGCTGACCTTTGCCTTATAATATAACCAAATCAAGACAGTGACGCCCTGTCACATTTGCTATATTCTGTTGCTTAGAAGTAAGTCATGGGTCCCACCTGCACTCGTGAGGAGGGAGTTACACAAAGGCAAGGGCACCAGAAGTTGGGTCAGCTTGGGGTCTGTCCACCACGAAGGGATGGGAAGAATCCATTCAACAGTGGCCACGCCTACCTCCCCTCTCCACGGAACACTTATTTACTGAGGCTCTTCACGATTGAGCGCTAAAGCTCGTTTCTTCCCAATATAACAGTAGCTGCCGCTGGGAAGGAGATGGATGGCGTGGTGCTGAAAGGGCACTAGAACTTTGTGCTGTGTACTCGGGAATGCTTGGAATTTTTACAATGAGCATGTATTACGTAATTTTAAAATACAATTAAAATGGAAAATTGTATACACAGTATGACTTCAACTATGAGCTGCTTTTTCTCCACTTCTGGGCCTTCCTACACATGTGTACATAATGGGGAAAAAAGACCGGAAGGAAACAGGTCCAAATGTGAAGACTTCTTAGTTTGGAACATTGGTCTATCAGTGATGATGTTTTCTTTTTTATACATGACTGTATTTTTCACAATTAAGGAATATTACTCTCAGAAAAAACCCAAGAGATTTAAGAGTTTTTAGGTCTCATGTTATCGCTAAAAATAAAGCAAACCCTCTGCTCTACTGTCTGCAGAAAGGCCTTTTGCTGCTAGAGTGGCCGATGGAGTGTCTGCTCCTGGAGTTGGAAGAAATGAATGGATGGCAGCAGGGGACGCACACCTGCTTCCTCTCACCCTGAGAAAGAACAATTAACTCTCATCAGAACGTATCTGGCTTGGTCCCAGGACTAAACGTTATTTGGCAAAAAATATGGCAGGTTTTCTCCAGCGACTAAAAGCTACTGGAAAGCTCTAGCCAAGATGGGAAATAAAAGGCTCTATGCCAGACAGACTGGATAGGCTGACATGTTCAGCAACCAGACAGCTCGAGCCCATGGCTATATGAAAACAAACAAAAGACATGTTTGGCCCCGTTTTTGTAGCTCATTGGAGAACCTTGATGTGTTGCGAAACTTGTTTGCTTATCTTAAAATTATGGAATTGAATATGAGGAGCTTCCATCAAAACCAACTGACCAGACCACAGCTGTGCAACGGGATGCAAAACAAGCAAACAGGGCTCAGACTCCCCCAACCCACCCCAAACTAGGTTTTCCAAGCTGGCTGCAGCAAAGGAGAACGTGTCCTCTGGACACTTCCACAGGGGAGGTTAGAGGGGCTTCTTCTAGGGTTTGTGTTGTGTTGGGTGACCATGAGGGGCATTAAAGAATCGGGGGCCAGCTCTGGATTGGATGCTGCTGAGAAGCCGGGACAATGTAGTGACTGAGTACCTCAGGGGCTCATGCAGAAGGAGAGAGAAGAGGGGCTTGAGCTGTGATTGGTGAAACAGCAATGGTCGCTCAGAAAGAAGCCATGTCTGTTTGTTGGGAGAGGGGGTGTTTCGTGGTTTTCGTGCTCACAAGAATGGCCTTGACAATGTCTTATTCTCAGTGTTGTTTACGTTTCCCTGGGGACAGGGTTGGTTGTCAGCAGGACTGTTTTCCACTTTCTCAGTCCATCCAACTTTACAATAAACATGCCCCCGGATGAAAAACCGACCTTTGAGTATATGCTCAACTCAGAAAATGCTTTTTTCTTTTTTTCAGTCTATGGGGGAACTTTGTGATTCTTTACAGCTTCTCCACTCTTAAAGAGGTCAGAGATGTTTAGTGGCTTGTTCAGCACGGCTAGTTTAAGGAAGCCAGAAAGCAGCAGTGGATTTGAGTGTATATTTCTTTATTGTCACACATCGCTGTTCCTCCTTAGGCCTAGTTTTAAAATTGTTTATTCCGGAAATTTGCTTTGAGTACTTAATACATGCCTTGCGCTCCTCTATGCTCTGAAGATACAATAGTGACAAGACATCAAGCTTAGACACTAGCTGGAGTGCTGGAAAGGGAAGAGGCCATTCAATTCAGTGTAAGTGTCATGATCAGGGAATCGCCGTGAACTACGGGATCTCGTAACCAGGGAGAGACGCCATATTTGCAGTCTCTCCTGGCTTCTAGAGGCGGCCTGTACTCCTTGGCTCACGGCCCCTTCTTCCATCTTCAAAGCCAGTAGTTGAGTCACTCTGATTTCATCACATCTTTCTCTGACTCATCAGCTTTCTTCTTCCATCTTTTAAGGACCCTTATGATTACCTTGGGCAAAACTGGATAATTCAGGATAATCTCCTTGTGTTATGATGCTTAACCATATCTGCCAAGTATTCCTTTTGCCATTATTCATAGGTTGCACGGACATCGTGGGAAGGGTCATTATTCTGCCTTCTATAGATAACTAGCCTGGTATTTCTTTTTTCTGGGAGGAGGGGGGCGGTGGAGAGAAGGAGGAGGCCCAACTTCATAGAGAAAGTGGCATCCAAGCCGATGCCAAGAGGAGACAGGGGCCAAGAAGGAAAACACTCTAAGCAGAGGAGAGGCCTGGAGGTGGAGAGAAAGCATGGCGCTTTGGTGGCTACGTTAGTCAGCTACCGCTAGGTTATGTGGTAATAAAACCAACCCCCCAAATCTTTAGGGCATGCCACAGCCAAGGCTTGCTTTTCACTGAAGCGGCATGTCCACTGTGGACATGCTCCATGTTTTGGCTGTGCTGTGTCGTCTTCATTCCAGGACCGAGGCTGAAGGGGCAGCCCGCCTGGAACACACTGGGCTCATGGTGGAGGACCTCATAGTGGCAAAACCACAAGAGGACGCTTAAAGTTTCCGAGAATGGCACACATCCCTTACATTCACATTTCACCAGCCAAAGCAAGTCGGGCCATATGGCCAAAGCTGACATCAGTGGGCCTGGAAGTAAAATCCTCCCATGGGAAGAGGCAGGGAGTAATTGGAAAGTGAGAACCCCGTACAGTACAGGAGACTGGAGTGGAGAATAAGATTTGGGGAGCAGCTGGAAGCTCACGGGGCCATAAGGGCCAGGTCGTGCATGCCTACAGACCACCCTCCTTGGTTAGAGTAGGCTCCACTGGGACAGGAACTAGGTCTCGGCCTTATCACTCAAGCCCAGGGGTTCTCAACCTTTTTTCCTATTATCACTACCCCTCTCCCCCATAAAATCATAATGCCACAGGTTTACTGTTATGTCTACACGAGTGTCCGGGCTTTATATATGAAAACAGTAAGATATTTGTCCCTTTCTAAGATCCATTGGTGTGATGTGGCCCTGTTAAGAAAGCATATTGTAGCCACGCCCACATTTAAGGTTTTAATTCTTGAATTCGACAGACTTAAACTACACTTGTGAGCTAAAGCAAATGGCAAGCAGTTGATAAGTTTACATGCAGAAACTTTACTACTTGATGTAAACTCAGTTTAGCACCGCAAGGCAAGAAGCCTTCAGGGGCTAAAGGAAGCTTATGATATGGAAGTGTTGCTTCGCAGAACGTTCAAAAACGGAATCTGAGCACCTTGCGGCTTTCCGAAGCCGCCTCCTCTAGGGGGCAGCCTTGCCTGACTTGGGAGCATCCATGAAGCAGGGCCGAGCTTTCCGTGGTGACTGGCGGTCTACCGTGAATATCGAGGACTGGCAGCATGGGGTCACCTTCTGCTTTTGTATTTTACATTCTGTGGCTTTTCTTGCCTCTCTGGGGAGATCCTGGCAAGCTGCCCAGCCTCAGCCTCACTACCGTCAGTGTCCTTGGCCATGGCGAGCGTCTCGTCTTTGCCCTGGTTTTAGGACCAGACGTGCCCCACGCTGAGCGAGGGTCGGAGGCGAGGGGCGTTGGAAGCGCGCCGGAGGTGCCGTGCGGGGGCTGAGTGCTTCGCCTGGCTCAGCCCGCGGAGTTCCGTGAGCGTCGCCTGAAGGCTGCTCACGTGCCTGGCACTGGTCTAGGCCTTGAGGACGTAATGGCGGATTAAAAAGTGCTTTGTCCTCCGGAGATCGGAAATCTTCCAAGACATCGGAGTTTATGAGCTCCAATAGCGTGAGGGCAGGAACGCCGGGCAGGGCTAAGGTTGAGTAGTCCAAGGGTGGGTGGGGGCGCTTGCCTTCAGATGTGAAGGGCTCTACTCTTGGACTTCATTTTCTGTTTGTCTTTGACTTGAACCAAGGTAAGGAGTTACCTGTGAATGTGGAGGCCGAGGGGTTATCTGGGAATGCACAAATTCATCGATTTGGTATTCTTTGTAATTACATAGGAAAATTACCTTCTCGAGCTCAGCCTGTCCTCACTCAACAAAATGTATTAAATACTATTTAGCATTTGTGTGTGGGACAACTGCAGTCTCCAGATTTATTCTGAAACAGGTTTTTAAAGGTTTTCCCTATTTAAAGAAGGTGGTCAGTGGTTCAGGGGCAGGGAGTGTTACTGAGGAGAAAGGAAAGGGTATTTCAGATTCAAGCCGGGCCGGCCGCTCGCCTCACCCCTGCCCTCTCCATGCTGGCCTCCTCGCTGCTCTGTCCCCGAGCTTGCCAAGCATGCTCCCCTCTCAGAGGCTCCGTGCTTAAAGCACCGGCAGCCTAGAAAACCCAACGTATCCTGCGTGGCCGGTCACTGCATTCAGGTCCTGCACAACGGCCACCTCCGAAGAGAGGACTTCTCTGCCCTCCTCCTCATCCTCTCTCTATACCCTCACCTCGTCTGATTTTTATTCATTACACCTGACACTAAGGCACACGTTTCTGGTCTGCCTTCCCCATTTGAATGCGAGGTCCACAGGGGCAGGAACTTCAGTCACTCACCGTGCTACTCCCGGGCCCTGGAAGAGGCCCGCGCCCAGGTACTCATACTCCGAATGACTCTCTAGTCCTGAATGACTTGAAAGTATTTTACCACTTGTTTTTGGAGACATCTTCTATAAGGCTTCCGTATGTAACACACTTGACACTCAAAGTGTTCTTACAAGAGTTTCACTCATTTCGAGGTGTTGGAGTCCGTCTCCCTAAGTTCAGAATCATTTCATCCACATTCTCACTCGGGAAAGTTAATAGGAATACTGGTCTCAACGTGTTCAGAATGACCACTAAGACATTTTTTTCTCTGTCATTTCTTTCTTTTGACCAATCGCAGCCTCACATGACTTAGGCCATTAGTGCCTGATGATCCTCTTTGGCTTTTCCAGTTCTTTCCTTCTATTCCACCCAGACCAAAATGCCCCTGCTGGCCTTTTCCAAGACAGCCGGCCCCATGTAATGGGAGCCACAGCCCAGTGAGGTGCAGTTGAGCCCTTTTGCCCCCATAGGGCACGCTGGAAGGAAGCCTTCCCGAATCAAGGCCAAGGCCAAGGCCGGGCGCTCATTCCCCTCCCTGTCACCGCACCGACAGGCGGCGCCCAGTGCCGCACTTTAACAAAGCCCCTGCTCTTCCTTTGAAGTTTCTGTTCTGTAGCAATAGAAATGGTCATTTTTGGTAGCACAGTCTAGAGAAAGGGAAATTTTCTTATAATAAGCTTATTTTTAAATGGACACATGCAGTACAAGGGCTCTGATAATATATGTGTGTGCATATGCACACACATAAAATGTCTTTAAGTGAATACATTAGATTAAGAAGAAAACTGGCTCTCATGCAATCCTTTTAATTAGGTTAAGAAGGCTCTGTGTTACCTGAGGATAAGTGAATGGGGGTACCCTTAAAAATCCCCCAAAGAGTGTGTTAGTGGGGTCCAGGATACTGAAACTGAAAAATTAAAGATTTCAGTAACTGCTGAAAAATAATCTTGGAAGCACTTTGTCAAACTATTTCCAAAGCCAAGAATGTGTAAAAACTGAACAAAAGATTTAGAGCCATCCCGACAAAAGCCAGGACATGCAGAGACAGGAAGTCTGGAACACACGATGATGGAGCACGTGTTGTTTTCCATTTTAAGTATGTAACCTGGTTTTAATCATTTTCCAGAAATGTTTCCAAATTAGATGGGGGTGGATAACTTTGAAAGATATTAACATGACTAAACTCTTCTGTTTGAGATCAGATCTGACTTTGCAGCTCAGACTCTGATAGGCTAGCACACCTGAGTAAGAATTGACATAAATCCTATAGATTTATAACGTGTCTGTACCCACCCACAATCCCTCATGTCCACTTTTAGATGATGCAGTATTTTCTGCCTTTTTTATTCATGCCAAGTTGAAAAACAGCCAAACACACCTAGGATATACTTTAAAACTCAATTTTCTTATAAAAAATAAGAAGCGTGTACATCTACTAGTGTACCAAAACTTTTGAACAATTTATAATTGAAGTCATAGGTCAACTGACATCTGAGATGTCACTGAAAACAGAAATTTGGGCAGGTTTCGGATCGGCCACGGGCGACTGCGTCACAGACATTCCTGGCAGGAAGGACCCTGCCCTGGCACAGCCGGGGGCTACATATAGGCTGGAGCAAAAGTGGTCTCACAGCTGTGAGCATGCAAAATATAGGGTGGATTCTTGTATTATTATTTTTTATTGTATTATTTTCCAGACGAGCTACAAACCTACTTTTGCCCCACCCTCTATATTAATTACGTATGAAGAGAGACCACCAGAACCCAGGGAACAGAACGAGAATTCAGATGTGTAGAAAAAAGACATTGTATTGGACTCAAAGCAAACAAAACGTCTCTCAAGACTGCTGAGACAGACTCGGTTCCCAAGTGTGACAAGCACGGGTCATGGGTGTCTAGGCTATACGCTGGAGGTCTAGGCTGAAGAAAAGGAAAAAAGGCAGAGAAAGACAATGAATGAATGAGTGAGAGAGGCTCGGAGGTAGAAGGCACAGTGGACAAGGAGTGGGGGGAAACAGTGCGCACACTGGGGTCGGGGCAGCCCACCGAGAACCAATTACAAGTGACGTCAGCTGCCGCGATTTGGTCCTATCATCTGGCCAGATACCAGAAGGGTCTTATTTAATGGGGCTGAAAAACTATTATTTTAAAAAAGAAAAATGCACAGTACGTTTATGTTTATAAAAGAATTTATACCAATCAGACCATTAACATGTAAAAACATAAATCTCTGTTTGCAAAGTTAAACATAGGAAAATACAAAAGCAGACTGAATTATCAAAAAGCAAACATTTTATTTATATTACTAAATACAATTAATTTCCCTGATTTTAGCCCATAATCAGCGTCACCTAAAATACAGGCTTGTCTGTACAGAGGTGAGCAACCCAGCCTCTCCGTGTGTGTCCACACCAGCGGCCTCAGGAAAAGCGGAGCTGACCTTGTTAAGCTGTCTGTTTCAGAAACTCCTACCATTTGAAGGAAACTAGAGGCAGATTTGACTTAAGGAGCAGAGTACTTGTATAATAACTTAAAAAATTAAAAGCTTGTAGTGATAAAATAATCTTGTGCACCTTCCTCAGGAATTTTAGCAATTGACCTTTTGCAGATCCCACGTCCAGAAAATGACGACCAATCACGGAAACGACTGGATTCAGTTCATTTGCCATGTGGCTGGTCATGGTGCATTTCTGGTGTGTAAGTCAACAGGACAATCATGACCCAGAGGTGAAGCACGGCCTTAAGAAAGAAAAAACAATTTGTGGATTAGTCAATAATTCCATCTTCACCACAGGCTTCCTGTGTGGTACATGGAGGGTGGGAAACACGTCTTATTTGCCTTTGGATCCCGTGGCTGGCCCTGTGTCTGCAACATTCTGGGGGCTCAGTGCATGTTTACTGGAAACCAATGAAGAAACAATGTACAGTCGATGGAGGGTAATAGTTACAATACCTACAAATTTCTCAGTCAAGAGGAGAAAGGTCCTCACCTCGCTCCTACTAAGCACATGCACCGTAACCAACTGGGCGACTGGAGCGCTGTGTAGGCGGCAAGGTCAAAACTGCCAGATGTGCACGTGGCGGCTGGAAAGGCTTTTTAAGGACAGCTATGGATGGTGTTTTGAAAGAGGGTTTGGCCATGCTATGGTACAGAGGGGATGACATGCTTGACAGGAATAATGTGTCCGGTCTCAGAGGTGATTTGGGGCCCAGGACGGGACTTCCAGTGATTACAGTCCCACTAATTCCCTGGTGGCAGTGCGGCAGTGATGCGAGGCCCCATCAGCTAGTGCCTTTCCTTCAATAGGGAGCAATGTCATATCTCCTGCTGACAGGCAGTGCACGTGTTCCTCAGTCTCCAACACCTGGGAAATCAACCCGGACGTGGGCATATTCTGAATGCTTTCCGAGGCCATTCAATCTTTTTCCTTCCATTCTCCCCATCCCCTCCATCCCCCTCTCCTTAAAAACTTCTTAAAGGAATAACTCTACCCTCTAGTGGATCACAGAGAAATTTCTCTCTAAGTATGCTTTTATTTCTTTTGAAGAAAAAAATGCCTGTCTTAATTCAACTCAACTCTTTTAAGCACCCCATTCAGAATAGTGAGTGAGGTTTCAGGCTCACAGGACATGTGGAACGGCATGCCTCACCGTGGGAACCATTTCATTAGAGCTCAGAAATCTAACAGAGAATAAATCAACCCCGAGACCTTTTTAGAAAATAAAGCAAAACGCATGGAAGCAACTTTACATCAAGATAAAAATGAAACCAATTGTTTTATATTTTTATCATAAGGGCTTTGAAAGGGGGATAACGAGCTGCACTAAGGTTAGTTTTATTGCAGGGAAAGTCTTTGAGCAATTTATATATTGAACATAATAAATGGTCAACTTCACTTGCGCATTTTAAGAAAAAAAAAACTTAATTACCAAAATTGATTGCTAAACACTTAGTCAAAAAGACCAGTAGCTGAAAAAATAGTTAAAAGTCAAACACTGCATTGTTTTTTTACCTGAAGTAATAAACATGTTCACTTACCATATATATAATTACAAAAACTCGCGCTATGGGGTATCTTCGGAGAAAAATTCCCAGACGGATACTGTGCACACGGTGGTGAGGGTGGAGAAAAGAGGAGAGAGTTAGACTAATAACAGATCTACCTGTGTAATACATAATAATGCTCTTTAACACTTCCTCATTTACACTAGTTCTGTGGCCACCACACAAAAGATTGATTTATAGTAGACTGTTAAATAATTAGTTGAAATAATCATATAGAAACATCATAGTGTAAACACATACTTTATCATTGGGGTTTGGTTATTAAACAACTTGATCCTTCTCTAAATCATCTTTTTAGGAACTAAAGTAGTTATAAAACATAAGGCAAGTGTGAAAACACAAGCAGGAAAAAGCCTGGTTGGAATTAATCTGCAAATTGCTAATCTGAAAGCTTTTGCAACGATCCATGCTTCTAAAAGGCACAAAACTATGGAAACTCCAGTAAACATTTGAATGAACGAAGTGTGAGGAACAATACATGATGGGAAGGCCTCACGACTCATGCCTCTTCACATTTTTCCCCTAGCTAGATGAACACAGGTACAAGCAAATACACCTTTCTTCTGTACCTTTCTGCTTCTTTCATTGCCACTAGCATAATGCCTTGCATACAGGCTCTCCAAAAATTATTATGTAGGTTGAATAAATGAATAGTTAAAATAGATGTGCATATCGATTTGGAGTTAATGACTATGGCACCCTAGGTCCATGGCTTCAGGAATCTTAGTAAATCATTCTCCTTATTTTTAATACCATAGCTATATTCCGACACACAAAGGTAAGAAAAGTCTGCTTTTATGCAATAATTCATTGAAACTGTGTTTAATTATACACACTAAGACAAAGGAGTTTAGTAGGATATTTAGACATGAACTTTATCAAGGCTATAAACTGTTAACATTTTTCCCTTTAAAAGATAATAAAAAGAGATTATTAATCTATTTTTATACCACTTAACAGTGGAATAAACTATTATATATGGTTAGAATGTATAGAAATTATGACTATGGTAGTTTAGGTTAGATTTGTAGGAAGGACTTTGCTTTCTAAGTCCCGCTTTCTCCTTCGGGGTGGTCCTTGAGCGCCGACCAGCGATGGTTTCTTCTAGCAAGTCTTCTGCTTCATTTATTTTGGTTGCTAAGTATGGAGATCCACCTTTATCTCGGTGATTCAAAATCATGGTTTTCCTGTGAGTTGTTCTAATTTTGGCCTCGCCAGCAGATGGCTTACGCCCAAATTAAGACTAGCTTGTTCCTTGCTCATCTGCTGTTCAAGTCCTTCATAGTAGGATGAGCGGCTCGGGGTTGAAATCTTCTGTTGGTCTAGGCAGGGGTGTCCAACCCGCAGCCCCATGGGCCGCATGCAGCCCAGCACAAAATCATAAACTTACTTAAAAGCTTTTTTTTTTTGCGCATCAGTTTTCGTTAGTGTTCGTGTATTTAATGTGCAGCCCAAGACAGCAATTCTTCTGCTGTGGCCCAGGGACACCAAAAGGTTGGACACCGCTGGCAGAGGTTTCCAGATCTGAAATACATAGGGACCTGTATGCGAAAGCTGCAACACCCAGTTCTACAGCCATCAAACTGCTTGTCAGCCCGTGGTCGGTCTCCACGCCCAGCCTTTTGGTTGAGGGAGGTGAGCACTCAGCACAGAGCCAGTCCTCGCCAGTGGGTGTGACACTGCTAAGGGTGGCCGTGGCAGTGTGGCTGAGGGAGACTTAAAACAGTTCCTCCTTCCCTTCCTTCTTTTATTATTTAAGACCTTTATTAACAGGTGCTTGTTAATAACTTTTGTTTGAAAGTCAAACATGTTGACTTTTCTTTTTTTTGAAAAAGTTGTAAACTTTTATTACAAATTAAAAATGAGGTTCTTAAAAATCTTAACTTGACCAGATATGAAACAATTAAAAAAAAACCTTTAGCCCTGGCTGGTGTTGCTCAGTGGACTGAGCGTTGGTCTGCAAACCAAAGGGTCGCCGGTTCGATTCCCCAGTCAGGGCACATGCCTGGGTTGGGGGGTGCACGAGAGGCAACCACACACTGATGTATCACTAGCCTCTCTTTCTCCCTCCCTTCCCCTCTGTCTAAAGATAAAATAAATAAAACCTAAAAAAAAACCCCAAACCTTTAAAGAGGTATTGAGAAACACTAGGCTTCTTTTAAAAAACAAAACAAAAAAACCCACACATCTGTCACTGCTAAAAAGAGATGTCTTTAGGTAAAAATAATAAAAACCCCATGCTGTATAGATAATGCAGACAGTTCCAGTCATCTGGTCAATGGGCAAAAAGATTCAAGGTCTTGAGATCCAATCTTTTGTCCATTTCCTACTGCTGGAATTTCATACTCATTTCTTTTTGTTGGATGACTGAGCCAGACGATGGCAGAGATTCCACGCCGGCATTTACTCGGCCCCGCCCTGCTCAGCCTGGGAGCAGACTCTCAGCTGGTGGATCGGCCACTTTTGTCTCTTTGCCATCTTGCGGTTTAGGGTCTTCTGGGCATCTGTGTCGGTAACTGAAGTTGCGGTGGTACTGATGCCAAGGTGGCTGCTGACCCGGGGTCTCGCTTCCTTGTCTTCTTCATTTCCGTTCTCTCTAGGCTGTCTCTGGTGAGGAGGGCCCCTGCAGAATCGTCATCGGTGGTCCTGATACACAGTCTGTCTCACTGGTCTACCCTGTTCTCCTGCGAGGTAGAATAAGGAGGGCTGTCAGCACCCCCGTCCCTTCTCCCTGCACAGGAATACTGTGCTCGGTGCCCACGGGGCCTCCGCAGGCAGCAGGGGCCGGTGCTGTTGGGCCTGGCCTTCGGGAGTGCTCTCCCATCCCTCCCTCTTTCCCCCAGTCTCACTGTCCCGGTTGTTCTGCTGGTAACTGCGTGGACGGTGCCTGCGACGTGGACAGCGCCTATGACGCCTACTGTCTGCTGCATCTTTACCGCCTGGCACCAGGGCCTGTAACATCTGCTGCCTCTGCACCCTCTTCTCCTTCAACAACATCAAACTCCACAGTCTCTCCATCTCAGTACAGCGCCAGCCTTCGCCAGTGGGTGCGACGCTGCTAAGGCACCCATGGCAGTGTGGCCGAGGCTGTTCCTTGCTATGGCAGGCTGGTGGGCACATATGTCTTCCTTGGTGTCATTCCTGTTGATGAGATCACCTCCGTTTCTTACATGGCATCATTTTACTGTTCCCAAAACCTTCCTTGCAATGACCTTCTTGTCCCCAAAGGCAGGTGCCACCGATATGAGGCCACCCAGGCCACCACTCCCTGCGCCACTGCCTATGATGCCAGGCTTGGTGCCAGCAGCACTGAGAGGGCAGCTGCTGGGTCTCGGCCTTGCTGCTCACGACTGCAGTGATGCAGACTGTGGTGATGGTGACTACGGTGATAGTGGGTGCCAGCTGCTGCGGCGGCTGTGGCGGCTCCTTCTGGGCTGTGATGGTGACTAGGCCGGTGGCAGCAGTGGGGCTGCTCAGGGCTCTCTGGGGTCTGCTCTCTGCTCCTGATCAAACTTTAAAATATTTCCTATATAAGATGGATGTCTGCCAGTATAAAAAGTTTATTTATAAATATATAGAACATAAATTATGTATTATTTATGTAATATACAAACATATTACAGTGAATACTGTTCATTAGTGACATCTTTGATTGTAATCATATGACAAAGTAATGAAATAAAACATTGAAATGGATGCAAGTACATGAGAGAGACTTTCTCAATGAAATGTAATGAGTTTTTAAATAGAGTTCATTTAGAAAGAAGAGAAATGGTAAGAATTAATCATCTTCAATAAAATACTTCATGATACTGAAATATCATAAAAGGAGTAAGGTAAATGTCACTTTAAATATCAGCTCCACCTGATGGGACTCGCAATGACTGAAACCACTGGAAAAAGTTATAAAAACAGCTGATGGTCCACCACTCATCGTCACTGGCATGGCTTACCTGAATTGGTCAATTGAGCTAGCAGCTTTGCGGACTTTTCCATACATTCCTGCCAGATTAGTTTCTGTGTCATTAAAAAGAACAGGAACATTTCGCAGACGTGTGCCTGTTAAACAAGAAAATAATGAATTTATAGACACCAAAATGAACCGTCTAACAAAATTACAGTTGAATATACATTATATTACAGATGGGAGAAATTCTTAAGGCCAATTTTCTAAGTATTACACCCAAAGATAAAATCAGAAAGAAATAACAGATAAATTTGATTATAAAATGTTTAAAGTTCTGTATCCCAAAAATTAAAAACTAGGAAAATTATTTCTCTGTGAAATGAGCAAAAATTAAAGCTTATAAACACCAAGTGTCACCAATAGTCAGTATTAATGGACAATGAACGCCTACACTAGTAAGGGGCAGCTGGCACCCATTCTACAGAGCCGATGACTCCACTGGTGCCTCCGGCCCAGACCACTCCCAACTGCAGACTCGTCCGATTGCCTGTTCCACTTCCCTGTGGATGTCTCACAGGCATCTCAAACTCAGGGCACCCAAGGTCGTGGCACTGACTCCCTGCCCCTGCTGCCAACCGACCCAGCCTGTAGTTTTACCCGTCTCAGAACATGACCACTCCATCCTTCCATCTGCCCTGGCCAAAAGCCTTGACTCCTTCCTTTCTGTCAAATTCCATAATCTGCCAGCAAATGGGTCAGCTCACCTTTAAAATAAATCCTCAAAAACCCCACTCTGGTCTGAATCACCACCATCTTCATGGCTCCTCCCCGATCCCCTGACTCCTAGCTCTCTGCAGTCTATTCTGGACACAGCAGCCAGAGGTATCTTGTTAAAATTCAGGTCACATCAGCCACTGCTCAAGACCCTCCACTGGCTTCCCCCTTTATTCAGAAGAAAAGTCCTTACACAGGCCTCAACAGCGCCCTCCAAGGTCCCTCAATTCTCTTATGCTATCCCCCTCCCCGACCCGAGTCTACTCCAGCTGCCCTGGCCTCCCTGCTGCTCCTACAATATGCCAGCAATGTTTCCGCCTCAGGGCCTTTGCACCTGCTCTTTTCTCTACCTGGAACACTCTTCCTGTAGATCTCCTCCCTGTCTACTATTTGACCTCCAGTGGGGCTTAACAAAGTGCTGCCTCTACAATGAGGCCTTCCCCAACCACCCTGAACTACAGTCCCAGCTCCACCCTTGGCACCCAGAGCACCCCATCGGCAGCACACGTCACCGCCTCACATGCCCCTTTACTGCCTGTCTCCCCCCCTGCATCCCTCCCTGATGGCACCGGCGTCCAAGATCCATAGGGCACAGACTTTGGTCTCATTCGCTGACCACTGTATCTTTAATGCCTAAAACAGTGTCTGGTACTAACTAGGTACTTAATAATTATTTGCTGATTTGGGCAACAAAAATCAAAAGTCTTCAAATGTATACCTATTGACTCAGCAATTCCATTCTAATCATTTATCCTAAGAAAATAAATGACATGTACGGAAAATATTTTCCTCAGAACTGCTTATATTACTGACAAAATTGGCAACAATCTGAATTCCCAACCATAAGGAATTCATTACAGAAATTATGGAATTTCCACAATAGACTCCTATGAAGCAATATATAAATTATTATACAAACTATGAGAATTTATATGAAAAAAGTTAAAAATTAATAAAGCAGATACTATAAACATATACAGGAAAAAGCTCTAAAAGGACTTTCTAAGATTAAATCTGTTGAAGCTTATACTAAAATTTTTGACATTCTTTTTGAATATGTGTCTTGGGAATACAGATTTCTTTATTAAAATTATAGAGCATTACTTATGTGACTATATATATAATCAGGACAACTGTAATAGCATAATCAATAAAACATAATTAAAAAAAAGAAATTAAGGCAACAAAATATTCTTTCGAGAGTCTTTTTTTTTTTTTACCTTCGCCTGTGTCAACTCCAGACATATTAATAGAAGGCCCGTTACTGCCACTTGCAGCAGCAGATTTCATCTGCTGCTCGAGGCGCTCCAGCTGGAAGACCAGAGAGTTCTTTTCTGTGCTGAGACTCTCCAGCATGGTCTGCTTCTGGATGAGGGTTTCTGTCAGCTGATGGAGTCGGCTTTCTAACTCAGACTGACTGCTGTTGCTTAAGGTTTTATTGGTAAGCTGAAAGGCAACATGTTCATAAAATTACTACATAAAACCAAAGTCATAAAACATAGAAACCACATTACTACATCCCCACAAGTAAACTGTGTACTCATTGATTTCTCAAAACTCTAGAATGATTCTTTCGTTGTCTAGAGAAGTGATTTTCAAACGAAATTAGTCACAAAATCGATTTGGTGATTCACGATCTGCACTTTAAAAAGTAGAATAGAACGGGACGTATCAGAGTGCACAGAGTATTATTTTGTGAAACTTCTGTTTTAGTTTTGTGTATTGTAAGAGTGTGTGAGTACTGAGACATGATATAAACCTTACTTCTTACTGTAACATCGTGGTCGAAAATATCTGAAAGCACTGATCCATGGGACACAGTCCAAACTTTCTGACCTGGGTAACTCAACAGTTGTGCAAAGACTGCTCACTACCTGGGGTTTTCATCCCTGCTCTGCAATTTCCTAGCTACCTGACCCTGGACAACTGCTACACCTCTCTGAGTCTACGGACTTGTGTGCAATGCTGCCTGCTGCATGTGGGATTTAGGGACAGAGTAGTGAATGAGATTTTTCCTGGTACGGTCTGGCTGACAGTTAGTTCGTAGTGACTTCCTTCATTCCAACTTCTGTTTGTTCTACTCTGCCACCATTTCCCCTTTTCAGCCTCTGCTCCGCGTCCACATTTTCCGGGTTTGGAAAATTCAGTCCCCTTCTCTTATCTAGACTCTCCTTGCCTTTGAAGGATCTTCCTTGAAGCCCTTTCCAACTACTCTAGCCCAAGTTGACCTCAGCCTTCTCTCAGACTCCCACTGATTGTCTTGCTACTTATCAGTCACTCTGGGAATGTTGTTTAAAGGGGTCAAGTTTGCTTCCTCAATGAAACTGTAAGCTCTGAGGTTAAGTATCACTGTCTGCATTGACACAGTTTTGAAAAGAGGCTGCTAGATCGATCTATGTTTAAAATCCCAGCCCTGCCATTTCCTAGCCACAACCTGGGTCAAACTACAAATCGGAGCCTCAGTTTCCCTGTTCAAAGGATGCGATGACTAACTGAATATATAAAATGTTTAACACAGTATCTGCTCTATAGTAGGGCGTTAAATGAGCTTCCTTCCCTCTAAAGTCCTTCTAGCATTCCACAAATTAAGTGCAGGGCTAGGCCCATGAGAAATAACTACTGAGTGGAATTATCCTAAGTATAAACTAAAATTTACTTACTATTACTTAGGAATGATCAATTTTAAGACTATATTGTTTGTTAACCCCTGATCAACTAACTCAATACTTCAGTGTTTTGTTTTTTTTTTATCCTCACCTAAGAATATTTTTTCAATGCTTGTGAGAGGAAGGGAGAGAGAGAAATATTGATGCCAGAAAGAAACACTAATTAGTTGCCTCCCATATGCACCTGGCCCGGGGATCAAACCCACAACCTAGGCATGTGCCCTGACCAGGAATTGAACCGGCAGTTATGGGACAATGTTACAACCAACTGAGCCACACCAGCCAGGGTAACACTTCAGTATTTTTTTGGTTGAGGTAAAATTTATACACAGGTGAAATACCCACACCTTAAGCACACAATGAGTTCTGACAAATGTGTCACTGTGTAACCAACACCCAGATCAAAATACAGAGCATTTCCAGCACTCCCAGCCACTGCTCTAATTCCTATCACCAGAATTCCATTTTACTTATTCTTGAATTTCTTATCAATGCAAACCTACAGTATCAACACTTTGTGTGTGGCTTAAAAAAAAAAAAAGACTTATCCAAATTGTTGTATCGGCAGTCTGTTTCTTTTTATTGCTGAGTAGTTTGCAATTTGTTTACCTAACTACTTGTTGATAGACATTCCAGTTGTCTCCCGGTCTGGCTACTTGTGAACAGAGCTATTATAATCATCCTTTGTACGAGTCTTTTTGTGTACACAGGCTTCATTTATACTGACTGAATATCCGGACTTAGACGTCAGATGTGTGTCCACCCTATCCGCAAGTTTCCCAGAGTCTGTGCTGCTGTGAAGGAGTTTCAGCTGCATCACAATTTGTACTGCCAATCTCCTTGATTTCAGCCATAACGTGAATGCGCAGTGGTGTTTCTCGCTGAGGGTTTCATCTGCATTTCCCTGATGACTGATGGTTCTAAGCACCTACCTATTCATTCATGTGCTCACAAGGGCACTCTATATTCTTGTGTGCAGTGTTTATCCAAGTATTTTGCCAATTAAAAAAAATTAGTTGTGCATCTTTTTATTAGTAGTAGGAGTTGTTTTCTGGCTACAAATCCTTTCTCAGATATATGTATTATAAATATTGTTTCCCAGTCTGTGGCTTACCTCATTTTTATAATGGAATCTTTTGATGGGCAGAAATTTTAATTTTCATGAAGTCCAATTTTGACTTTTTTTTCCTATGATTGTTTTTGTGTCGTCTTTAAAAAAAAAAATCTGACTTCCCCCACACTGCAAAAGATTCCTGTATTTTCTTCTAGAAGCTTTAGAACTTAGGCCTGGCTGCATCCCAAATTAATTTTTGTTAACTTTATAGGTCTAATTAGGGAATAAAGATCAAGGCTCATTTCCTTCCATGCTTTTATCTAGTCCCATATAATAGTTTTTAAAGAATGAAAAAAGGATCAAACTGGCAGTGTATTTTTTTTTTCTTTTTTTAACCAAGATATTTTTCTCCTAATCCTGACCAGTGTGGCTCAGTTGATTGAGCGTCATCCTGCAAAGTGAGAGGCTGCCGGTTCGATTCCCTGTCAGGGCACATGCCTGGGTTGCAGGCCCAGACTCTGGTTTGGAGGGTGCAAGAGGCAATCAATCAATGTTTCTCTCACACATTAATGTTTCTCTCCTTCTGTCTCCCTCCCTTCCTTTCTCTCTAAAAATAAATAAAGTCTTTTTTAAAAAAACAAATTTTTCTCCTAGCAGGCCAAAGGTAGTAAGCAGAAGCAGCCTTTTTTTACTGCTCACTCAGTATAAATCTTAACTGATTCTGATTTGGGGGTATTTTTTTCTTGCAATGTATCAAGATGCTGATCTCTTTTTAAATTGTACAAGTCGTGTGAGAGGGAATCAGTTGATGTTTCTCTCACACATCAGTGTTTCTCTCCTCCCTCTCTTTCTCCCTCCCCTCCCCTCTCTCAAACAATAAATAAATCTTTAAATTTAAAAAAAATGTACTGACAGCTTGATTTTAAAGACAGAGAGAGGGAGAGGGGGAGAGAGAGATCGAGATCGATTTGTCATTCCACTTACTTAATGCCTTCATTGGTTGCTTCTTATATGTGCCCTGACCAGAGATCAAACCGGCAAGCTTGGGGCTTCGGGACCACGCTCTAACCACCTGAGCTACCCGGCCAAGGCCCTGGTTAATTCTTAATCAACAAAAATAGCACAATTTCTTACACAGAGTGAGTACCCAATAAATATTTAATAAATATTGGAATATTTATCTAGGGATTAAACTAACTGGTGTCTTACGCTCCTTTCTTTCCTTTGACTTCTGCTAGCAAGCCACGTAACCATTTGTAAGCATTTCACAAATATGGGCAAAGAAAAGGACGGGAACACTCAAGTCAGTTCCTCACTCTAAAAATTAAAATATATTAAAACATTCTAAGTTATGGACTATTAGGAAGTCTGAGAATTTAAATATAAATAAAATAAGAGTTTTCATGCTCAAAATAAGTCACTAGCTTACTAAACATATGAAGAACTAATCAATCTTTAGGTACATTATTTAAATGATCAGTGAGTGCATTATTTATTAAGGCAATCATCTGAAGAGAAGGGAAGAAAGGACAATCTACAACGACAGGGTAAAGGAATGCACGGTTGTGACAGTTAATGACAAAGACTGGTAAACCTGGGTGGTAGGCACATGTTGTTTTCTGTATGTTTTATATTTTGAGTTAAAAAAAGGTCTTGCTGACCTTATGAAAGACCTATCAGTGGTTAACAGGAAGACCTATCACTGGACGTCTCATGAAACTGGCAATCAGCACAGCCCCCAACGAAGCCGGAAGGTGCCAAGTGCTGGTCTCCCCAAGTGACTCTGGCCACCCCAAGTGACTCTGGCCACAAGGCTCTTCTGTAAGAAGCCAGCCGCAGGAACGGTAAATGCAGGCTCCCGTGGCGTTAAGATGAAAATTCTGTATCAGGCTGAAAATAGTATCTTACTACTGCCAACAGGAAAACTCAGGTGAAACTAGGGAAAAAGAAGGTCTTACTGTATTCTTTAGGGAAAAAAGTTGCTTTACTATGGTATCACTGCCCAAGTTGTAAATGCCAATGCATACCTGATTCCTAAGTTTTTGAATTTCTTCTTCTCGATCTTTAATTCTGCTCTGCAGTGTGTTCTTCGTTCGATACAGATCTTCTTCGATGTAATGGAATTCCTACAAAGTGGGCGCAAAACAAAAGCTGAAACAGTGTTCCCTCGTCCATCCCCAGTATCTAGACCAGTGCCTGCCAAACAGCAGACGCGTGACCAATACGTGCTGAGTATATACTGAAGGAACAAATGAACGGATTTGGATGGATCTGATGAAAAGTTAATTACTTCAGCATGATGTATCAATTTGTATGTGAAAGTCTAAGCACAAGTTTTTATGTGGTCTTGTTTTCGTTTTTCTAGAACTGCTTCTGGATCATGTAAGTGTATGTCTAACTTAAAGGAAGAAAACTTGCAAACTGTTTTCTCAATTGTTTTCAAAATACCTGTGTCACTTTGCATTCCCACAGCAATATGACAGCGTTCGATTTCTTCTATGTCCTTCCCAACATTTACTGTTGTCAGTCTCTTCAAATGTAGTTAACCTAGTTGGGTATGTAGTGCTATCTCACTGAGGTTTCAGTTTGCACTTCCCTAATGATTAATGACGCTGAGCAGCTTTTCGTGTGCTTGTTTGTATCAGGCAGTATCTTGTACCTCTTTTGCACTACTGTTAATAAAAGAAAGTGAGAGAGAGAGACAAAGAAATACCTCGGACTCACTGACAACTGCACTAATGCACTGCTAGTCCGTACAATGGATATGATCATTCAGAGTCAGGTCAGAACTTAAGAACAAAGCAGGTTCCAGGAATGAAAGAGTAATTAATTAGCTAAGTACCTTCGCAAGCATTATGGAGCACAGGGAGTGTAGTCAATAATATTGTTACTGCCTTTGTATGGTGACAAACAGTAACTGGACTTGTCATGAGGATCCTTTGGTAATGTACATAAATATCAAATCACTATTACACCTAGAACTAATAGGATGTTGTGTGTCAATTAAATGTCAGTTAAAGAAAGCATTATGCTTAATTGTACTGATCAATAAGTAAAGGTAGCTGTATGAATACATAAATGTGATATGGAATTAAACTGCTGGAGACTACTTTAGACATTTAGCACCACCTTCGTATTTCACAGACTGTAAAAATTGAGATAACTGAAAAAGAGAAAATGAGGAAGGTAATTAGGGTGGGAGAATAACAATTTACAGGTTTGCCTAATTTCTGACGTTCTAGGTTAGCAAAAAATTTATGGTTGAAATTACCTAAATTGATCAAGGGCACTATAGGACATTTAATCCTAAATTAAGTGCTTTACATCTAGAACATCTGATTACTAAGTAAAGTGTCAAGTGCTGCAGTTGCTCCGCTTGGCTCTACTTAGCTCCCTCATTTTAAAAAAGGGTACTGGCAGTGAATGTGATTAAAACCATTTGCCATAATAAAATGAAAATTATCTCTCTAACCATCAAGAACATCAATTTCTTGCCTTTTAATATATAATGGCTCCTTGAATAAATTAAAATGCAATTTCTAAAAGGGCAGCTAGTCTTACAATTAAATTAAGATAGTCTATGATGTACCCTGCAGGTTACCACTGAGTGTTTCTCTTAATATGCAGGAAGCAGATTTAAGTGCTGACAAATATTTCTCTGAGACTGAAACCAGTTTCAGAAATAATCAATCCTAGTGAAAAAAAAGAAATCCTTAAAGACATAAATAGCAAAGCTGAAATAGTTTTCTCTTTTGCAAAAAAAAACCAGAATAGTGATTTTATTGTGAGAATGAAATAAGATAACGTAAATTAAGTGCCTATATAACAATGTCGTTACTCAGTAAATTATAGAGGTTATCAATATTAGATGTAGAATCTTATTCTGAAAACGTGGCTGTAAACACGTTTAACTGTGTTGATACTGAAACTATTATAAAAGTATATTAAAGTAAAAGAATTCAGCTTGTGGGGCAGACAACTGCTAACTGAACAACAAAGTACAGTCTTAACCATGATGTGTAAACACAATCTGTACACGCAGTTTTTCTCAAACAGAAAGAGAAGTCTAACACAGCACTGATGTTGTATTTTTATTTCTACTACCTGGTATATACTGTTGTTCCCAGAAAGTACAAATGTAATAAAATATGAAAATCAACTGATTTTTTTTCTATAAACATATACTCTGGCAAGGAGATAAAATACAGACAGAGTAGCAGAAAAAACTCTGGGACAGGCATCCTGGGTTCTGTCCTATTCTGTAATTAGTTGATTGAAATTAGGCAAATCCCATAACTATCTGTGCCTCACTTTTCAGCTGTTAAAGCAAACGAGGAGGGTGGAGCAGGACCAAGGCCGGAGGAACCTGCATGCTGGCTCCCATTAACTCTCTGAGCGCACCCTGTGAGAATGTCAGTACGCAGGTTCACCAGGCAGTCTGCTCGGTGACGGCCAGGAGACTGAGTCTTCTCTGGTAATCAGCAGCCTAAAATCCTCACCTGCTTCTGTCGGTCCAATTCTGCCTCCAGTTCTTGCTTAGATGCTTTATGTCCAGCTATTTGGTCTTGCAGATCTTGTAACTGTTCTCTTGCCGACTCTGCTTCGCTAACCTGCTGAGCCTCCACATCCTGCAAAGGCGAATCGCACATGTGACAGCGACCACTACTGTTCAGTTCAGCACGCGCTGGGCAATCACATGCACCGGGAACTGGGGCGCACGGGCACTGGGGGGCAAAGGTGACCGAGACATGGTCTCAGCCTGAAAGGAGCATTAAACTGACACCGCAGTATATAACGTGGCAAAGGGGAGAGCAAGGAACGGGACACCACGGCTGCCGGGGCACATAGACCGTTTAGTTTAACAAGGTCAAGTAGAGAGTAGCCCACTGGGAGATTAATATCTGAATTTGAAAGCGAACAGTTTCAAAAAGAACTGAAATATAACATCAAACAGGACTTTACTCCATCAGTCTCCTGCAACTGCAGGTTATAATTAGCTTTTGTGTTTGTGTGCACAAGTAACCAATGTATAGTAAAAATATAACTTTTCTCTCATATCACCCACGATTAGCATATTATTTTACTTTTTTAGTTTTATTACTATTATATTTTTATACCTTCCCATATATCTTACTCAAAGTTCTTCAAGAGGTGTCACTATTCTCAGTTCTTCAAACTTAAACACCACCCTTTGGACTTCCTGTGAAAGCTACAGTGGTAAAACACATAGCTCTAGGTTTCTATATTTTCTTTAAAAAAAAAAAAAAGGTTATTTATTTATTTATTTTCAGAGAGAGGGGAAAGGAAGGAGAAAGACAACGAGAGAAACATCTATGTGCGAGAGATACATCAATCGGTTGCCTCTCGTACACCCCCACTGAGGGCCTGAGTCCGGGTGCAAATGGGAAGCCACCCATCAATGCTTCTCTCTCACGTCGATGCTTCTCTCTCTCCCTTTCTCCTCTCTCTCTTTAAAAGCAATAAAAAAATGTCCTCAGGCAAGGATCTAAAAGACCATCCTAGAGTTCATTCTAATACCGGAAAACATCCCATTTGTATAGACAAGCCCGAATTTAATTTGCATTTAACCACTAGAATATGAGATCTGGAAGTATGAAGATTCTGTCTGGTTCCCTAGTATAACTCCAAGCCTAGAGAAGATGCCTGGCACAGAGCAGGCACTGAGTAAGCATTTGCTGAATACATGAATCTGGTCACTTATGTTTCTTCTTCCCATAACTTGGCAGTCAGTCAATTGACAAGAAATCTATTGTTTTAGATTCACTTCTATATGGTGACTATTACTCCAGCAGAAGTTCCACACATTATTTCACCAATAAATATCCTTTTCCCAAAATATGGAATGCAGCAGCTCTTAAACTGCTAACAGCTGGGGGTAAGTAGCTGCCTATGAAGTGAACTGTAGTGAATCTTACCTGTAATTCAGCTCTCAGCTGATGTATCTGACCCATCAGCTTCTGTATTTCTTCCCTCTGCATCTCCTTCTCATGACGGAGTTCTTCTAGCTCCATGCTATTAGCGGTGCTGCTATCTAGGCCTTCAAAACCAGATCCTTCCTTCAAGCTGCTAATCAATTTTTCTTTAGACTATTATGAAAAAAAAAAAAAGCAAAGCAGAGATTAGCTTGTCTACTGAATATCATCTACCATATATCAATTAAATCATTATGGAAATATTCTAATTATATTCTCCATCAAAGGCGGCCCAGATTGTAAATCCATTAGATTAAAAATGCAACACAGCCTTGTTGTACAATGTCATTGGATTTTAGTCCCCAGGACCATGTTTTTATTGAAAACTTATTATTAACAAGATTTTTCTCATATTTTCTTCTTATTTTTTCTTGTGTTTATTTTTCCCATCACAAGCCACTCAACAAATACTTATGGAGCACCTACGATGGGTTCGGTATTGTGCCAAGTGTCCTGTGTAATAAACATAATCTCTCCCTTGCCCGACCAGTGGCTCAGTTGGTTGGAACGTCGTCCCATAGACCTCCTCAGAGAGAGAGAGGAAAGAGAAGCTGAAAACTGCATGAGTTGATTACATTATTTTAGTAAGGGAGGTAAGGTCACCTTAGCTCTAAGGAAGGGGCACAAAGGTGGATGTGAGGCAATGCTGAGAGCTGGAAGAGGCCTGGACCAGCTGCTATGAAAAAGTCAAGAGAGGATCAACAAGGAAGAGTAAAATGCTGTTTAACAACAAATATTAATATTCTTACAGTGATTAAGGTGATAGCCTGAAGACCTGAACTAGGTAGTGGCAGAATGAATTTTAAATTAAAAAGTGGTAGGTAGAAAAGACATTTGTATCTTTTTCATCGTATTTCTGAGTAAGGCACTTGAAGTCAGCCAACGCAGCCAGGCACGAACAAATCATCTCACAGACCTACAGTCTTAAACTGCCTCCCAGTTAATGGGCATATTAACATTCAGACGTGTACATTTCATACTTACTTGGAGTATTCGAGTAGCTTTTTGCTTGTAGTCAATTAATTCCTGCTTAGAGGACTCCGCGTTGGATTTATACATCTTGACTTGCTGCTGTAGCTCATCAACTTTCTTCTTCTCATCGGAGTATTTTCTTTCTGCCAGAGTAACCGCTTCTGCCAGATTCTGACGTTCCACTTCCATTTTATTCAGGCGTGCAGCAAACTCACTCTGTGATAAATTTTTATATCGTCCTTATAACATTCTGCTTTGAGATATATTTTATAACCATCCATTAAGACATCTATAGGATTTAGCAGCTCAGCCTGACAATCTAACAGGCAGGTAAAAACATTCTTCATTCATCAGCAACTGAAGAACAGGGACTCTAAGGTAGTGGCTCTCAAACATGGCAATGTGTCAAAATCAATAAGGGAGTTTATTAAAAATACAGCCATCCAAGGCCTTCCCCGGGTTTACTGAATTGGAATTTCCAAGGCTGGGCTTGGAAATCTGGTTTTTAAGTTTTCCAGGGGAATCCGGTCATCTGAATACTAGAGCTGATCTGACACTAGCTGATCAATGGACATTGGGGTCTAGAGAAAACTAGAGTCTATTAGAAAACAAATGGAAGACATAAGGAAAGAGCAATGTCTTTTCAAACAGCAAGGCTAATGTTTTCCCTTTATTTTAAATATTCAAATAAGCTAGTCAATGTAATCCTTTAGCGTAAGAAACTTTTAAAGATGCTCTAGAAAATACATGACCTGTCACTTACTAGCCTATGTAGTTCTGAGATTTATATTTTGCCTTTATTTTCAAAAGCTCCCATCGCTAAAAAACACAAACCTCAGGAGGTGAGGCAGAAGTCAGAAAGCCGTTATGATTAAACGACAGTAACTAAAGCCCACAAACCTTTGATCCAGTAGTAACTCCTCTTCTGAAAAAAAGGAACAAGAACACTGCTGTCTACTGAGCCTGTGAAATGTGTCTAATGCAACCCAGTGTGGAATTTTTAAGTTTATTCTTTTTAACTAATTTAAATTTAAACATAAAAACTAAGTCAATTCAATGAACAACAGATTTATTCAGCTACAATTCACATACCATCAAGTTCACCCTTTAAGATACTGAGCTCCGTGGTTTTCAGTGTAGTCACAGAGCTGGGCGTCCGTTACCATTACCTAACTTCAGCACACCTTCACCCCCAAAAGAAATCTTCTCCCTTTTCCTCCCTCGCTCCCAGTCCCTGACAAGCATTAGTCTACTTTCTTGCTCTACAGATTTGCCCATTCTGGACATTTCATATGCGTGAAATCATACAATACATGGCCTTTTTTGTCTGTCTTCTCTCGCTTAGCATAATGTTTCAAAGGCCCATCCATGTTTAGCATGAATCAGTACTACATGCCTTTTCCTGGCTGAATGCTGTCTCCTCGTAGAGACAGGCCGAATTCTCCTTATCTACTCAGCAGCTGAGAGCCATGTGTATTGTTTCCAGCTTGGGGTGATTAGGAATAACATGCTATGAGCATTCATGGACAAGTTTTCAGGTGGGCGCACATTTTCAATTCTCTTGGGTGTATACCTAGGAGTGGATCTGTCGGGTCATATGGTAAACCTATATTTAACTTTTTGAGGAACTGGTTGTCATTGAAAAACTTCGGAGCGTGTTTAGAACAATTTGGGTATTGGATTTTTTCTTTCCTTTGTAAATTTCATGAAATCTAAATACAGATCAAACATTTCAGGAAAAACAATGTCTGAATTAAGTGTAAAACACCATATTTTAAAAACTCAGTATGCAAAAAAAAAAAAGTAAAATATCTCATTAATAAATTTTAACTATATGAGACATAGCACTTTAAAGTGTTAAAACATATCAATAATTTTTTTAAAACCCACATTAGCTGACATTTATTTCAGGGCTGATTTATTTTCACCTGTTTAAAAGACAGCCTGCACCGCAGGCCCTGACTGCCCAGCAGACACATCTGTGATCGCTGTAAAACCAGAACACCAATACCTATTACCCCATTCAATGCAACCAGAGCCTTCGGGGGTGGACGCTGGGCATCGAAAAGTAGTAAGGGCTACACAGGTGACTCTAACATGTAAACAGGATTGACATTCACTGAACAAGACGCAAAAATTCACTTAAAATTAAGACTCTATTACGTACAATTCTGTCTTGAAATAAATGAATTAGAACAAACTGGAGCCACTAAAAGCTAAAATAAAAATAAATAAGATGCTCCAAATCAGCTTTTAATCAAATAATGGTAATGATGGTTGCACAACCAAATTAAACGAACAGATGCCTGTCTCTAATGAGTAGCGACTATTTGAGGCGCTCTTCCTCTCAGGAGCACGCCGGCGTCTTTCCCTGCCCCCTTTCCTGCCTTCCCCCAGGCGCTGTACCTTTGCTCCTATCTCTGCTAAGCTCCAGGGGCCCTCCTTCTGCCTCCGCAGCTTCCTGAGCCCACGCAGCCCAGCTGGCGCACTTCTACCACCTCTGTAACTTTCTAAATAACCTTTCTCTTATAATTTGAAAAAAATATTTTAATTGTATTTCAATGCATATAATTAAATTTAGCAAAGATCAAGCTAAGTTTTCAGGTACTTGGTTTTGTCACAGAGACAGAATTTTTTGAAATGCACTGCAAAATTTTGTTAAAGAGTATATGTGTCACAAAAGAGCATAAGGTCATTCCTCCCCGTCCAAATAATAAAAGAACTCTGTTGTCTCCCATTCTCACCTGCATTTGTTTATAGCTCTCCTGCTCTCTCTTCAGAGTGGCATCGGCTTCGTGCAGTCTCTCCTGAAGGGTTTCCAGAGCTTGATTCTGAAGGCTACTACCTTCACTGTGATCCTGCATTATTCTAAATGAAAATGTCTCACTTGAAACAACACATTTCCACAGTGTACAGGTGACAAGGTAGGCTAATTTAGAGCATCAACTTGTTAGCACAAAAAGGTGGTTTGACTAAACATTCTTAAAGAAATCTTTTTCGCTTTTAATGGAATGTCATCTATATTTTTAGGCATCCAAATATAAGTATGCAGCACATCATTATATGTTAAAAGATAAATGACACTATGCTCGTCAAATATTTTTAAATTCAGAATTTGCTAACAGGGCATCTCAAGATTCAAATAAATCCGTTTTTAATCACACATATTTCCAGCATTACCAAAAGCTCATTTTTTTCTCTTGTAAATTTTCAAAAGCTAAATTCTCATTAGGCAGTACACAAGACAGTGTTTATCATCACTGCTATTGTAAAGAGAGTCGTCCTAGCTCATTTTTTCATTAACAGAATTAGCTACCGTGATTTTTCACTCTGTAAGGCTTCTAAAGCTTCTGTGCGAGTGTTCAGTAGCTGGTCAGCCTCTTGGAGTCTCACTTTCAGGACAGCCAGCTGGGAGTCCTTGGCAGCCACCGCCTCAGTCAGGTCATCTACTTGGGCTCGAAGTTCTCGAGTTATTCGATCGCTCTTGGAATGGTCAACATTCCACTTTTCAATTCTTGCTCTCGCTTTGTTTAATTCTTAAAAAAAAAAAAATTCTCTATTCAAGCAGACAGATCTTTTTCAGGAAGTACACATATTCTCCTCAAGTCCCTTACAGGGGTGTCCAACCTTTTGGCATCTCTGGGTCACACTGGAAGAAGAAGAGTTGTCTTGGGCCACACATTAAATACGTAAATACTAACAAAAGCTGATGAGCAAAAAGAAGGTTTTAGGTAAATTTACAATTTTGTGTTGGGCTGCAGGTTGGACACCCCTGTTTCTTACTGAAATTAGGGGCTTATAAATATCTTCAAATTTTTTGCTCCAAATGGGATATCTATTTTTCAGGCCAACATTAACACATATTATCGTTAACAGGTTGAAAAGGGGCATGATGCTAGCTGCTCTTCTACAAATGTTTTTCTCTGGAGATACGTCATAAAGCATTTGGAGGCCAAAATCAGTAGACGGCAGAAAGTCTGTGACACTAAATCGGTCAGCGGATGTGTAGAGTGCAGCTAGAAGCAAAAAGAATGCATATCCGAATCAGGAGCAGAAAATGCCCGCCCCAGCAAGCCCGAACACCACCAAAAGGAAAAAATCTGCTTGTTTCAATTACTATGGCAAAAAGATGGTATTCTTTCAACCTAAGAAACTGGTGCAGAAAGAACAGTGTAGTGCAGATTTCTAGTCCCTCATGTGCTACTTTTAATGACAGTTTGCCTGCAAAAAAAAAAATTTTTTTTTACATATTGACGCAAACTCTACACAGGGTCTCAGGAAAAGCTCTAATTCTACATTAGTCTGGGTAAAGTGAAGCTTTTTCTAAAGTCAGCCTAACTAGGCAAACTGTCTTCCTATCATACTCTTCTGGGCCTCATCCATGTCTTGGCAACACTTTTTCTACTGTCCCCGCACTTCTTTCTAATTACCCCTGGGAGCTAAGGCAGAGATTTCTTCTACTTTCTCCTCAGCCACACTTAACAATAACGCTAACATATTCCCCCATCACTACCTCAGTCATGACACTACTTACTTTTTAATTATCCATTTCTGAGAAATCTGAGGGTTTTGTACCCTATGGCCACCTCACTGCACAATTCCAGAGGGTACTATTCAAATGAAGTGCTATGTTTAGTTCATGTCCCCTAGAGCAGGGCAATACAGTGACCTCGCCTGCTCGTGTCCACTACTTTGTTTAATCCCACTTTTGGTTCGTGAACATTCCCCTAGGAGGTTCAGAATAAATCAGCCAAATAAATCTGACGATTATGAATGTTCTATTCTTCTGAATTCTTAAATTTCATAGGTCCTAAAAAAATGACCAAACAAGCCACGTTCTCTGTTTTGGGTTGATGAGAGGATGACTGGTCCCATTTCCAAACCTGGGACCTGTATTTCTATGAAAACACTATTTTACAAGTCTCATCTAACATATTTCTAATAGCTTAGCTATAATCAAGGTTTTAGTCTATTTTTGAAATGTTAAATTCCTAATCCTGGACAACTTGAATAAGGCTCTACCTTCTTGAGTTTCCCTGGCTCTTTGAAGTAATGAGGCCATTTCTTGATTTAAAGACTGAACTTCATTCCTCAGCAGTTGATTTTCCAGTCGAAGATTAGACAGTTCATGTGATTTGCCGTCATCAGTAGGTTTTGGGTTGTGGTCGGCACAGGAAGCGTTTGATGATACATTTTCCTTTGAAGAATCCTCTTGGATTTCATGGCCAGAATCTGAATTATTAGAGGCTTCTGTAAAAAAGAAATACATTTTTGCTACATTGAAATGCTCACTACAAAGACATCAGTAGCCTGCTTTGATAGACTGCTATAGCTACAATGACATAAAAAGTAAACTTAGTTCTCAACAGACTTCCCTCTGATGAAATTTCATTCTCATACATGGAGCCTACAGACCTCTAAGGATCCTAATACACTGAATGAATGGTGATAAATAATAGATACAAGAATACAGTACTGGAAAAGATAAAATCAGGGATAACTTAAGCGTTGGGCTTGGTCTCCCTTTGTCTCCAAACTGTTTTTTGAGGGGAAAAAAAAGAAGTCTCGACATTGAATATACTGAAAAGGGACTAAAGAACAGCACTGGGTTTCGAGGCAAGGAGAGTTAATCATAGTAGGTCACAACAATCAATTATGTATCAAACTGGAGTCTAAAATGCCTTACCCAAAGAAACAGAGGCTCAGGAATTCAGATTCATCTAGTTTTTAATTTGCTACTAAATATGATGCAAATATACGTTTTACTTATTCTAAAAAAGATTAGATTACATGCTGCCCTGGCTGGTGGTGCTCAGTGGACTGAGTGCTGACCTGTGAACTGAAAGGCTGTTGATTTGATGCCCAGTCAGGGCACACGCCTGGGCTGCGGGCCAGGTCCCTAGTTGGGGACGTGCGAGAGGCGGCTGACTGATGTTTCTCTCATGCATCGATGTTTCTCTCCCTCTTTCTCCCTCCCATCCCCTCTTTCTGAAAATAAATAAACAAAATCTTTAAAATAAAAGACTATATGCTAAAAACTAAACTCCATTTAAATGATACAATGGACTAAAACAATGGGCAAAACATTTTACACTTTACAAAGGAAGATAATGTTAATCAACAATCCATTAGGAAAAAATGATCAAAAGACCTGAACAGGTACTTCCCAGAGATGGAACCCAAATAGTCAAATATTTGAAAAGATGCTCAACCTCATTTAGTAATGAGAGAAAAAAAAAAAAATGATATTGCACACCTGATTAACAAAACATAAAAAGTCACATTGAGCCCTGGCCAGCTGGTTGGGCATCCTTCCACAAACATGTAAACAGGATTGACATTCACTGAACGAGAAAGTTCCAGGGTTCAGTTCCCAGTCAGGGCACATACGAAAGGCAGCCAATCAAAGTTTCTCATGGTTTCTCTCCCTCTCTTTCTCCCTTCCTACCCCTCCTTCTCTAAAATCAGTAAGCATGTCCTTGGATAGGGATAAAAAAAAAAGTCACATTGAAAACATTAAATTTTGGTGAGAACGCAGAGCAAAAGGAACTCTTAACCACAGCTGCTTAAGTATAAATTGATACAACCTCTTAAGAAAACCGCTTTGGTGTTCGTTCCTAGCTTAGCTGAACATTGTCACATCCTTCAACTCGGCAATTCCATTTCTAGGGATCTTAGGACTTCTCAACCTGCAGTGATTTTGTTCCCCAAGTGACATTTGGTAATGTATGAAGACATATTTGGTTGTCACAACTGGGGTTGCTACTTGCATCCAACAGGTTGAGAGGCCACGGTGCTGCTGAACATCCTACAAAGAACAGGACAGTTCCCTACGACAAACAGTTATTCGGTCTAAATGTTGACAGTCCCAAGACTGACAGACCCTACCCTAGAGAAACATCATTTTTGTAACTCCCATGTATTAACTGGTTCTAATTTCCCAGTCAACCAGGTTGATTTTGCCTTTGACCTGTTTGTTTTCCCTACAAGTCAAAAAATAATTCAACTCAGCAAGGCTTAAAAGATCTCTATTAGCATCACACTGCTATGGCACTTTCGGGTTTTACCAACCTAGCAAACACCTGAAAAACAAAAAAATTCAGATGCCCTGGCTCCATCCCCAGAAAATCTAAATCAGGAAGTCCAGGGAGTCACCTAATAATTCATTTTGTATTAATCACACAAGTGATTCTCATGCAAGGTGTCCAGGGACCACTTTTTAACAAAGAATGACTTACAGTAATAATAAGCTGACAGTGGTGCACAGGGGCCTTCACAAACAGGTCCCACTTGTCTTTGCTAGTGTCCTTTCTTCACTGCTCTCTACCTCACACTCTCTGTTCCCAGAACAACCCTCGAGCAAACTTAAAAGGACCTCTTTACACAATGCTGTCTCCAGTTGCTCTTTTTCACCTGGAAAACTCCTCTTCATTCTTTAAGACCTAGCTCAAATTACAGACCCTCTGTATCCTGACCTGAAAACTTAGGCAATTAGTTATTTTCTCCTTTGGGTTTTCACAACCTTCTGACCATACCTCAGTTACAGCATTTATGACCCTGCATGTAAATTGTTTATCTCACCCACTGTACCCTGACTCATTTCATTCCCTTCTGTATCCTGCCACCCAAGAGGTTCTCAATAAATGCTTGTATAAGCAATGAAAAGATAGCTGAGAAGAAATTTAGGAGTGTGCATATATAATTAATCAATCGCTACTGCATGTTCCTATCTTGAAAGCCCCAAACCCTTGCCTCTACCAATTTTTTTTTCTTTTTAAGACTTTATTTATTTTTAGACAGAGGGGAAGGGAGGGAGGAAGACAGGGAGAGAAACATCAATGTGTGGCTGTCTCTCACGCGCCCCCTACTGGGGACCTGGCCAGTAGCCCAGGCATGTGCCCTGATTGGGGAATCGAACCGATGACCATTTGGTTCACAGGCCAACACTCAATCGACTGAGCTATACCAGTCGGGGCATGCCTCTACTACTTTTTTATCTTAAGGATACAAGACATTTTATTCACTGGCAGGCAAGGCTGTGGGAGAAGCTATGACATTTAAGAATATAACAGACTCTCATTAATCAACGTTATAAGGAATCTCTGTGGGTTCCTACCATGTTTATTGCTATTTAAAAATGGTTAGCAGGTACCTGAATTAGCCACATTACCAAGTTAACCTCATTTTTGCAGATGAGAAGAGGTACATGTAGAGGTAACTTCACAGCAAATTAAACAACTGAAATACAAAATTCTAAGCTTTTCCCTTACACTGAGTCAATACCTTCAACTCTTCAACTTGGATCACAGTTTAGTCCCTCAACTTTACTTCTGGGGGAATGCAGGGGTAAAAAAAACAAACCCCACAAAACCCATATAATCAAGCATATATGTGAAGTACAGCCTTCTGTCATTTTTATAATCCCAATAACAAAAAGAAATGAACTGAGATAATCCCAAATCCAAAATTACCTTTTCTTTCAGATTTGAAAATTATTTTCATATCTTAAAATATGTTAGAGAATCATTTTGGATGCAATTTCTCAGATGCTAGGGTGGGTCGTTCCCCTACAGACAACATTCAAAGGCCCCTATTGTAACTGTATATTGACTGATAGTATTCCATGCTGTCTCTCTTGTTTACACCACACATTTCAGAGAGCCTGCCCTTAACCAGTGGGAACAGGCAACACAATAGAGGATGAGAAACACTACCAGAACATAATAGGCTACGACGACACATGAACTTGCTTAACTTTAAAGGACACAGAGGACCAATTAACTACCATGGCTTTGGTTCCCAGAAGGACTTTCTTCAGTGGTTTTGAGGGTGGTCACACTGGTGTTCACAGCACTGACATTTGCTGTCTGAGAACTCTGAAGGACAGCTGTCTTGCCCCTTTCTTTTTTGATTTCCACCCTCCCGGTAGGTTCCTTCCGTGAACTATTAAGAAAATCAAACAGCAGCTCATCATCAGGTTCTGACTTTTTTCTCCGAACAAACTGGGATGAAGGCCGAGGCACAGATGAGTTTTCAACAGGATGGGGGGCCTCCACGGATGTCCTTGGTCCTGCTTTCACATTTGTGGTTCCAGCTAAGATGGTGGCTTTTTGACTTCTAATGTTATCAGCTGCTGAGGAAATATAATTAGCTTTCGCTCCAGTCTGATGAGTCGAATCTGCATCTTGCTGGTGAAGGTCAGGATAGTCAGTATTTCTGCTGTATATGATGCTGCTGATGTTCTCTTTTCTACTGAGAGCTGTCGCCGCCCCTTGATCGACTCGGTTTAAAAGGTCTTCTGCCTTTCCGGCAAGGTCAGCAAACCACGACATGATGGGAACAGAACAGCCCTATGGGTAACCCTGCAGAAAGGACATACAGTGGTCAGCGTGGTGTAACAGCAGAGCATAACAGGTGAAATCAGGCTCTGGGGTCAGTCTGGGTTGAATGCCCGACCCTGCCTCTTACTGGCTACGGAACCTTGAGAAAACTACTTCACAGGAACTGAGAAACTTTATCTAGGCAGTGGGTCAAGCCCTGGCCAGGTAGCTCAGTTGGGTAGAGCATTGTCCCGATGCTCCTAGGTGGCCGGTGCCTGGTCACAATGCATACAACAATCAACCAATGAATGCATGAGTAAGTGGAACAACACATCAATGTTTCTCTATCACTAAATTTTTTAAAACATTAAAAAAAAGTGAGCAAAATCAGTGTATTTACATTATGGGGCACTTTTAAGTGAAATATAAAAACACTTTGCAGAATGCCTGGCACACACAGGTGCTCATTCTACTAGTTGCTATTACCATAATTACAACTACCGCTGTTGTTATTACTACTACTTCAACAAAGGACGAATGTTAACGTAGCGAAAGCATCCAAATGGCAAATAACATAGCAAAATTTCAGTGCAACCAAATAAAAACAATTCCCTGAAGTTTGTTTTAAGGCGCTAAAACCTGAAGAAACTTAGGATCAATACAAAATCTATCTTCTTAAAATGCAGCACTACTATGGATAATTTAGGTGTGCACACAATCTGTCTATAGTATACCTTCAGCCCTGGCCAGTTTGGCCCAGTTGGTTGGAGCATTGTCCCAGAACCGAAAGGTCGCGGGTTCGAGTCGTGGTCAGGGCACATGCCTAGGTTGCAAGTTCCATCCCCAGTCAGGGTATGTGTGGGAGGTAACTGATCAATGTTTCTCTGTCTCTTTCTCTCTCCTCCTCTCTCTAGAATGAGAATAAAATAAACTTTTATAAAAATAAAAGTACACCTTCAATAAGTTAAATAGTCAGTACCTTCTAGGTGCACATTAAGCTAAATTCAGAATAAAAAAATAAGACTGCACAGCCATTCATTTGATACATGTGTTTGAATACTTACAGCCTGAAAAAATGAATCGGAATAATGACTAATCCTTATGATATAGAAGAAAGAAAACTGTATAAAAAAGTCAACATACACTTCTTGAATGTGAACAATGTTCTTTTTGCCTGGAAAATTCTTTCGCTATTAACTCTGGTTCTTAATCTCCACTTCAATGTCATCTGCTCCAAAAACCTCTTTCTTTCCATCTAAATTAGGTCTTACCATTCTGTGTTCACACGCTATTCTTCTCCCTCACAGCCACTTTTTTGTTTTATAATTATGGTGGGGGTTTTTTTCCTCTCTCCCTATTGGGGAAGGGGAGTAGATGGATAAAGACCTTGTCTATTTTGCTCACCGATGAATTTCCAACATTTAGCCCACAGTACACACCCATAAATCCGCTGAATGGGATTTTTATGTCAGATGTCGTGCAAACATTCATCACATAATTTTCACAAACACATTATGTAACAAGTAGCAATACATGTGTCCTTTTTCCGCAAGTGGGGAAAAGGTTTTAAAAGACCCCAGAGTTTAACTGGCAGCTCGGATACTCAAATCTAAGTCAGCCAAACCCATTTCTTAATCCCTGCATTTCCCATCTAGCCTCTCAATATCTGAATAACCTTAAGAAACCTTCCAAAGCTGTTCCTTATACAAGAAATGGGACTACGACCTGCCTGTGTATTTCACAGAGCTTATGTAAAATCAAATGAAAATGGAGCTGAAATGATGGAATGTATTATTCTCAAGTAAACACTGATGGAATTGGAGGCAAATTATCACTCCTAATAAAGCAAAAAACACTTATTAATTCCTTACACGGTGTCTCCCATTTTAAAGTTAAAAGGCCTTTAAAACAAAACCCTGTGGCTTAGTATTACCCAAAGAAACAGATACTAAAGAGGGCCCTGGGCACAGGCCCCGCTGACCAACATGGTACAAGCCCCTCAAATGATCCCTCAGGAACCCGCCCAGGCGGAGGCGAAGAGGGTGAGAGTGCGTGGGACGGGGGTGGCGGCGGCAGGGCCTGCTGGAAGGCCAGGTGTCAACACAGACGGGGGGAGGCTGGGGTCAGCTGGTCGGCCCCAGGGAGTGACAGTCAGTGGATCTCGGGTAGGCGAGTGCAGATCCCCACTTCGCTCCCCAGCACCTTTTTGAGCCTCCGTAGGGGGAAGAGTGGTCGAACCAGACTGAGGGGGAGGGGGAGGACAGGGGAAGGCACGAAACAAAGTCGGCCGAGACCCCAAGGGGCTCCTTCGCCCCTCACCGGGCACAGACCAAAGACTCCGCTAAGGGGACGCCGCCCCCACGTTTCAAGCTGTAAACGCCCCAAGAGGGCCCGTGCTACCCACCAGGCCCTGGCCGCCGCCTCACCTGAGGACTCTGGAGCGGCTGCACGGCGGCCTCGACGCCCTTCTGGTCCACCCCCCTGAGCAGCCGGCCGGGAAAGGGCCAGCCTGAGTAAAGGCGTCCCGCACCTGCCACGGCTCTGCCACGGCCCTGCCAAGGCCCTGCTACTCTTCCGGGAGACGTGGAAGGGCAGCGAGGACCCAAAACAGAGTGGCTTCCGAGCTGCCTGAGCAGACGGGAGCCGAGAGCAGCCACCTGGAGGCGATTCAGGCGGCGGCGCCGGCGGCTGCGGGGACCTCGCGCCTGGCCACGCCCTTTTCCCGCCAGCTGCGAGACTGGGCGGGGGCGGGGCCTGCGTGGGTGTGACGGGTGGCTCGTCTCCCGCTGATGGCCGCCTGCAGGCCGCGGGCACAACGTTGGAGGCCACGCCCCCCAGGGGGCGGGGACCCACTGTGGCACACGTGGATGACACAAATAGTGCCGGCTCTGGAAGGAATTTGAGGCCTGAATTAGGCGGAGCTTGAGGCCGGGATGTATCAGCCACCGTTCACTTTCCTTCTCTTTCTCTTTTTCCTGCAGCCTATGGGTGAGGTTGTTGAGGCCCAGGGCAAGAGATGAGAATGCAGGAAACAAGATTCCTGATTTCATGGAGCTTCCTTTCTAGTGACAGATACTAAATAAATCAAAGAATGAACTTGGCAGTTTCAGGGCATTACCAGAGCTGTAAAGACAAGAAAACGCTGAGAAGTGACTGGAGATGGCGAAGCACTTTAAATGGTGTGGTCAGGGAAGGTCTCTGTGGAAGTGACATTTGAGCTAAGACCCAAGATGCAAAAGGCCGGTAAAGGGCTTTCCATATGGCAATATTGTAGTTATGTTATTACAGTTCGCTGAATGTTTGCAATTAGTGTAAAATCCACATTCAGTAATTCACCAAAAACTCAGCACATACTATGTGCACAGGATTCAGCTAATTCAACCCTAATGACAAGTCTACAACGACCACCGTTTTCGTGTTGAGGAAACTACAGATCAGAGAGGTTAAGTAACTTGTCTAAGGTCACCTGCTCTAATAAGGAGTCCACATTAACTCCAAAGCCTGTGCCCTTTAGACTCAATGATCTTTTGTCTGCAAATTAAATATCGGGAGTAATTACAACTCTTCTTTTTCCTCTCAAGTCAGGTTTAGCCCAGGCTAGTGGGCAGAAAAGGTTTCAGGAGCACGGGGAGGTAATAATAATAATAATAATAATAATAATAATAGCAGCATCCAACAGTTATTATGCCTTTATTAAGTGCAGAATAGTGTGTTAAGCATTGGGTGTGTTTCGCCTAATACAATTTTCACAACAGCTGCAAGGAAGGTACTATTATTATCCCATAGTAGGTGGTATTGTTCCCAACTGTTAAGTAGATCATCCTGTTAAGGATTACATATCACCACCTGTTGCTAGATGACTTGCAATGCATCCCGTAAGAGTATCCTTTCCAGCCTTAATGATGGATGGGTCATGTGACTTCCTTTGGCCAATGGAATGTGAACAGAAGTGCCTTTTGACATACCTGAGCAAAAGTATTAAGAACCATTATCTGTTTCCACCAGCTTTCTTGATCTTTTTCCACTCTTGTGAGAATAACCTGCTCCAGATGGGGCTGCTCCCTCCCTCCTTCTGGGTCCTGGAAGGGAGAAGTGAAGCTTCCCACATCTAACATATAAGTTCTAAACAAACCTTTGCTTTTAGACGCTACTGAGGTCTGGGATTATTTATTACACAGTCTTACCTCATGAAATCTGATTAATGTGTATCCCCATTTTACAGATGGAGGCTTTGAGCTTCAGGAAGCTTTAGTTATTTGCCACAAAGTGTTAAGTTTTATATCTGGAATTCAAACCCAGGTCAGTGTGACTCCAGAAACGATGGTCTTAACCATTGAAGAGGTGAGAATGAAGGTTGAAGTAATAAATGAATAATAATGTCCAGTGAATTGAGATAGCATGATAAAGAGGCAGAAATCAGATAATCTGATTGGTTGTCAATTAGTTTTGAATGAGCTAATCTCTCTGACAATTTTATCAGGAAAAAAAAAGAGAGAGACTGTTATGAAGTAGAATATACCTTGGTCCTGATCATGGTTCTCTAGTTTTTAGCTGTGAGACCTTAATCAAACCACTGCAATCCCCAGGATTCATTTGTGAAATGAAGACATTGAACTAGAATTAGGGATCACACCTTTGCAACCTCAATTGTTTCCGTTTTGGCCACAGTGTGGTTTATTTTTTTAAAAAACCAAAAATACACTCACAGTGTATCGACCAGAGTATGGAGAAACAGGTATTCCTACATATTACTGGTAGAAATGTAAATTGATAGAACATTTAAGAAGGCAGTTCCACTTTTAGGGAATTATCCTATAGAGAAACTGACACATATGCAAAATGACATATATAATATACAAAGTTATTAATCACAGTTGCTTAATAATAGCATATATTGGAAACGAGTTAAATGTTCATCGATTTGAAAATCTTGATATACTCATCCAACTGAATAGTATGAGCTGCTTAAAAAAAATGACCCTGGTTGGTGTGGCTCAGTGGATTGAGCACCAGTCTGTAAACTAAAAGGCTGCCAGTTTGATTCCCAGTTAGGACACATGTCTGGGTTATAGGACAGGTCCCCAGGTGGGGGCATGTAAGAGGCAACTGACAGATTTATCTCTCGCACATTGAGTTTTTCTCCCTCTCTTTCTCCCTCCCTTCCCCCTCTCTAAAAATAAATAAATAAAACCTTAAAAAAACAAAACAGAAGCTGTGATGTAGGGATATAAAAAGAGCTCGGCAACCCTAACAACATATGTTTAGTTAAAAAAAAATCAAAGAAAAAAGGAGTGTTCATAATATCCTATCATTTGTACACAAATACCTTTTACGGGTAGCATCTCTTTCTCCAGGGACACCTTCTTTGCAGGAGGCAGAAGTGAGAGGGAGATTTATGCTTCAATGAACCCTGTTTTGTATTTATCCTTTGAACTCTGTAGCATGAGAATCTATTATTTTAAAAAATAAGTAACATAAAAATGTTTTAAAACTTTGAATACTCTAGGAAGCTGAACACATTCCCCATGTCTTCATAGCCCTGCCTCTCAGTTGCCCAGGAGCCCCTCACTTATGTCCCTGCCCAGTTCCTGCAGGCATCCTCTAGGGATTTTGTGATTCTCATTAGAAAATTCCTGTGTTCCTTCAGCTCCCAGTTTTGTGATTCTACTTCCTTGCAGAACAGGTCTGAAGAAGGAAATTGTGAGCCTCTTTGTGCATTTTTATCTTCCAGCAGCAGGAGGCACTGAGTGCTTAAAAGTATGTGTGTGCCTGTATGTTATAATTGAGTGGACCAGTGAAACCGGTATGGCTGTATCCTTTTGTTTCTAGAGCACCGATTTTAATTTTCCTATGAATGGATCCTAGTTGATGCATGGAACTTCATGTTCCCGTACCTGTTGGGAAGTTCCTTCGGATGCGTCAGGCCAGTTCTAACGTTTTCTCTGTTGTCTGGAAAGCTAAGTTGCTTGCAGAGATAAAATCCCTTTGCCACTGAGCCCCTGATGAAACTTTCTAGGGCCCCTCTCCACCCCACATCCTCAGGCTGCCTTTGCCTTTCCTGAGAGCCTCCAGCCAGCATATGAGCCCATTGGCAGCTGGGCTGGGTGGAGAAAAACTTGGTGTTGTCCTGGAAACAGTACGTGCTGGGTATCAGCAAACAGCATGTTATGCCTTGCTTGGGCTTCATGGACTGCTCCTTTTCTCTCTCAGGACCTCAGTTTCCCCACCTGTTCAATAGGTGGTTAGTGATTTTTAAGGTCCATGTGAATGGTTGTTATGCTACAGAATTCTTTCTTTAAAGGAAATCTGTCTACACCCCACGTATAAAATAGATCAAAGTCAAGCAGCCTTGATTGAAGAGTATGATAAGAGAGCAGGGACTGAAAGAGTGTGTGCAGAGCCCCACCCAACTGTTCCCCACCCCCTACCAAGAAGCTCCTGAGACTTCTCAAAAAACCCCAGGGAGTTTAAAATGCCTTTGCACTCAGTATTGGCGTTCTTAAAAGTCCCTTCCAAGGCCCTGGCCAGGGAGCTCAGTTGGTTGGAGTGTTGTCCTTATATGCCAAGGTTGAGGTTTTGATCTTTGGCCAGGGCACATACAAGAAGCAACCGACGAATGCATAAATAAGAGGAACAACAAATAGATGTCTCTCTCTCTCTCCCTTCCGCTCTCTCTAACATCAATTAAAAAAAAAACAACCACCTGGTATTACAGCACATAATAAAACTGAAAACCATGTGACTGGATGAGTCAGCAGGGAATAAGTTGCGACAGAGATAATAAAAACCAGGACTGAGGTAATCTGGAAGCCAAGTGAAGAAAGTATGTAAAAGAAGAGGAAGTGGTCGGCTGCATTAAATTGTGTGAAAGGGTTAGCATGATTCCATAGATACGAAATATCCAGAATAAGTAAATCCATAGAGACAAAGAGCAGATTGGTGGTTGCCAGCGGTTGGGGGAGTGGGGAACAGTGAGTGACTGTTAGGTACAGGGTTTTCTTTGGGGGTAATGAAAATATCTTGGAACCTGGTCGCACAACATTGTGCAGGGACTGAATGCCACTGGATTGTACTTTAAAATGATTAATTGTATGTTACACGGATTTCACCCTAATAAAAAAAGTCCTGTGAGAGATCGAGCACGCTGAGACTGAGAAATGACCGTTGGATTAGTAGCGTTGGGGTCCTGATGGTCTGGACAAGAATTGTTTTGGGGAACGCAGAGAAAAAATCTAAAGAGAGTAAATTCGGGGGAGACTGGCCATGTGAGGGCTGACCTAAGGCCATGGTTCTCACAGGAGAACCCTCTCCATCCAGCACCAAAACGAGGGTCACCCGTTTCCTTTCTTCTATTCATCAGCTTGATTCGTTAAGCTTAGGGCTTGCTTGGCTGCAGCAGGTTACTTGCACTTTTTAAACTTTCTTGCCAGCTTCTTCATGCATTGAAATTGATGGTTTTGTCCAGCTTTAGAATTTTTGCCAATTTTGTGGGTGGCTAGTGGTATCTCATTGTGGTTTTTAATATGTAAACATATACATATTAAAACAAATATGTATACAGGAATATAAATCTGTGTCTTATAATTATACAAACTAGATATGTACATATAAAATACACTCAAATATATCTTTCTTGCATTTTTAAGGTTTTTTTCATTTTTTTAAAGGTTGTATTTATTTATTTTTAGAGAGAGGGGAAGCGGGGGAGAAAGAGAGGGAGAGAAACATCAGTGTGTGAGAAATATATCAATCTGGTTGCCTCTCACATGCCCCGAACTGGGGACCTGGCCCACAACCCAGGCATGTGCACTGACTGAGATTTGAACCAGCGACCTTTGGTTCACCGGCCGGCACTTAATGCACTGAGCCACACCAGACAGGGCTCTAAGGTATTTTAATGTAGGAAGGCTTTAGGGTTTACTCAGGATATCCATAGATTTCTTGGAAACAAATTTTTCCTACATTCTTAAACCTATTTTTGCAGTGAAACATAACACGTATGGAGGAAAATACAAAATGCAAAGTACGTATGTGTGTATATGTGATGTTGCCAGGGCCTCAGAGGGCCATGGGTGTTCTTTCCTACCACAACCCACTTCTCTCCTTAAGGTAACAACAGAGCTGATTTTTATGGTGATCAAGTCCCTATTTTTATACAACTCTATCCCCTGACTTAGAACTAGACACACACACACACACACACACGAATAAGTGCACGTGAAAACCAGCTAAATCTGAGTAATGTCTGCAGCCTAGTTGATAACATCGCAGCGATGTCGGTTTCCTGGGGTTGCTATCATACTAGTTATGTAAGATGCCACCACTGGGAGAGGCTGGTTGAAGGATACACGAGATGATATCTCTTTTTTGCTGCTTCCTGTGAATCTATAACTACTTAAAAATTAAACAATAAAAAAAGTGCTCTTCTCTTTTAGAAATATATAGTGAAATCTTTATGGGTGATGTATTAGTTTTCTGTTAGTGCATAACAATCTGTCAAAATGTAATGGCTTAATCAACAGTAAACATTTATTATCTCCCACAGTTTCTGTGGATCAGGAGACGGGCTACCGCGATCTTCCCTCTGGTCCTCGATGATTCAGTCCTTCTGACATGAAAAATACACTCAGCACCTCGCAAGGTCCTCAGAAATCTCCTTGTATTGTAGCATCAACTCAAAGTCCAGAATCTCACCATCTAAATCATATTCGAGTTCCTCCAGTGCAGTTATTCTTCATCTGAAGGACTGTTAGGTAGGAGAGATAGTAAACCAAGGCAGGGAGGAGGAGGAGACATGTCCCACCCATTGACTCAGCAGTCCTGAGCCTTGTCGGATAATATTGCCAGGTGCTCCAACACCACAAGAAACACCATGCTAACAGGGGAGGAGGGCAGTCCTTGGAATTCCATGTATCATTTCCACTATCTGGGAAAAAGCAAGCCTTTGAAATTGTGTAATCGTCCCAAGGCCTGGAAGAGGAGGGAGTTCACAGTGCCCAAAGAAAGAGCCCAAAAAACAACTTTGGCTCATTGCCTAGCTCTGGTCATTGTCGTTACTACTGTGTAGTTTTCCTTAGACTGCTTTCTGTCCATCAAATGTGGGGGATCCAAAGATCTCTTTATTTGTACTATCAGTCCAAATGGGTGGTGTTTCTGCTAATACAATTCTCTTTAAAACTTCGTGGGTCTTTCTAAAAGATCAAAAACAAAAACAAAAAAACTCTGTGGAACTTTAACAGATCTCACTGGAATTTACGTTATTCTACAGGTTAACCACCCCCGCCCCCAAACTCTTTGAGATAAGCTTCTTTTTACTTAGCTTTTTGTTGGAGAATGCCTAAGAACAATGACCTTAAAAATCTTGGAAGCCCTATTGTTTGAGCAGTTATCTGAGGCATTGCCTTAGGTCTTCCTAAGGTGTTTAACAAAGAATCATACAGTTCACCCTTGGTTTAATCTCTTAAACTGTTTTTGCTGTGCTCACATCAGCAGCAGCACATATACTAAATCATGTTTTTCTGACTTGTGCTCTGATTTTTTTTCCCCAAAGGCATTACAGGCTCTAGGAATTTTCAAGTCTGGCAAATTCTGATAACTCTAGAGAGTTATCTTTTCAGCTTAATCTCTTACCTCTTGCATTTTACCTTAGGCTGCAAGAAGCAGCCAGGCGACACATTCAACCATCTGCCTTTAAAAAAAAAAATCCCCTTAGGACACCGAGTTAATTAGGTAGGTTTTCTACTTTCCAAGTTACTGTGGAAGACAGTGCGGTAAAGCTTGCTCCCATTAAACATTAAGAACCTTTCTGTTTCTGCTGATATTTTCATTTTCCTTTCAACTTTCACAGTCAGGCTCCCTCTAAGCCCTGGGGACCTGTACCCTGTCATTAACATGCTGCTCAAAGTCCTTCCAGTTTATGCTGGCTTGCTGGCTCTCCCACAGGGGACCACGCCTGTGCCTTTCTCTTCCTCCTCTTCTTCCCACTGGTGCTTAGTTATCTTTGTCTTTCTCTCTCCTAAACTCCAAGGGCCGGCCCTTCTTTTGCTTCTGTAACTTGTTTCCTGAGCTTACACAGTCCAACTGGCTCACTTCTACTACCCCTGTAACTTTCTAAATAAATTTTGTCTTATAATTTGGAGAAAAAAAAAAGACCTTCCAGTTTCTACCTCTGCCTGATCTCACATTTTTAGGTCTCCGTTAGGGCAGCACCTGCGTTCAGGTACCGGTCCCTGTATTAGTTACCTATAGCTGCACAACAAATTGTCCCAAAACTTTGCAGCTTCGACAATGTTACATTCACACACTGTCCCCCACAGGGGTCTGGGGGCAGTTTGCCTTGGCAGTTCTGGCCCAGTTTCCCTCATGAGGGCCTCTGATGGGCTGTACTCACCTGGAATCTTTTTTTTTTTTTTCCTGGCTGCTTGTCGTTTATTTTCCATTCAGTGCAAGGCACACTGTTACAGGTGTCAGGAAGGCTCACATGGGGCTCGCATAGTAAAAAACTGGGGCCCTCTCAACTTCCTTTTGGTGTTTTGCTGTTTTGCTATCAAAGAACCCAACCGTGTCTGCTTGCTGCAGCCTATCTTGTCTGCGGGGTGGAGGGGGGCTGGGTAGAGGAGAGCCTAGCCCCTCTGGAAGTCTGGTGGATGGCGGTGGCCACTCAGGATGGGGGCTGGGCCTTGGTTTTGTGGCCTGGCCGCCAGGCTGCTACCTGTGGCTGCCTGAGCCAGGTCACAGGTGATCGTGCTGCATGAGGCCTGGGGAGATGCTGAGTGATCTGTGGTCTCCAACAGTGTGGCCATGAACGGGAGAGTGGACTCTGCGAAGAAGAATCTCACCCACCAGTGACAGGGTCGGCCTTGGAGAGACCAGGGTGGTGGGGATGGCTTCCCCAGGGTACTCAGCACTTTAACATGAGCTGCTCCCGAAAGTGGAACCCAGGCGACATGGGGAGTAGATGAGGGAGGCCCCCGAGCTGAGCCACTGGAGGGATGCCTGCCATCATGACCTTGCTTGTGGGCATGTAGAAACCATCACGGGGTGGGGGAGTGCGGGGACCTGGGCACAAGGCCGCAGAGACTGCGGGAGGCTGCTGCACGGCCCAGACAGGCGGGGATCTAGAATCCTGACTGGGGCTGACGGGTCTGCTTCTTATGTGATGGGAAGTCGGTGCTGTCTGTTGGTGGGAGGTCTCTGTTCCTCTCCATGTGGTCTTCCCACCAAGGATGCATGGGTGTCCTCAAGGACTGGCAACTGGTTTCCCCAACTGGGGTGAGGACTAGTGGGAGTCCAGTGAGTCACCTACAGGACAAAACTGAAGGAGGTGCCCTCGCCCAGGGTTGTACAAGTGCAGGGTCAGCACCTGAGATTAAATGCCTCCCTAAATTTTGTGAGGTAGGTGCCGTGCTTACCTCAGCCTCGTCTCAGCCTTGTCCCCCACCGTGGAGCAATCCCAGAGACCAATGAAGAGGCCACAGCATCTCGCATGGCTCAGCCTCAGAAGTCAGAAGCCACCAGCTCCACCATATTTTACAGGTTACACAGACCAGCCCCCCCCGTTCAGTGCGGGGGAAGAACATACGAGGTCGTGAGTACCACCAGGTGAGGGGCACTGGGGGTCAGCTTGAGGGCTGATTCCCGCGGATGAGATTCGGTAATGCCTGTGATCTGCTCTAAAATAATCTGGACTGACGGGACTTTGTGAGAATACAAACCAAACAAGACTGACCGCCGGCCGATCGATGTGGAGGGTGGCTGATCCACACGTTGCGATTCCTTACGCTGTGCCGTCCGCTCTAGCAGACGTTTGAGATGTTCCACAACAACAAGTTAAAACAGACAAACAAAAAAAAGACTCTGGGATATAAGGTGGCAGTTTGCCTGCGCAGCCAGAGTGGAGCAACTGCTGTCCCCAAGCCCAAGGTCACCTCGTTCGCAATGTCTCACACATACTTCTTGCCCCTACACATGCCAGCCTCCCCCATTATCAATCTCACTCACCAGAACGGTACTTTAAAAAAAATAAACCAAGGAAGAATGTATATCGATACATCAGAATCACCCAAAGTCCATAGTTTACCTAGGGCTCACTCTCCGTGGCATACGTCCTGAGTTTAGGCAAAAGCATGATGACGCATCTATCATTACACTGTCACACAGAGTACTTTTTACTGCCCTAAAATCCTCTGTACTCTGTTTATTCGCCCCCTCATCCCCACCCCTGGCAACCACCGATCAATTTTACTGTCTCCATAGTTTTGTCTTTTCCAGAATGTCGTATAATTGGAATCCTACAGTATCCAGCCTTTTCAGATTGGCTCCTTTCACTTAGTAGTAAGTGAAATGTTCTCCGTTCTTTTCATTGTACTGTGTAATTTTTAAAGATGAATAATTGCATATTGAAAGTACAAAAATTTAAGTAATAATAAAAATTAATTTATAATAGTAGTTACTTCCAAATGGAGGATGCAGGGACAGAGGGGCCTTCATATGTAAGTTTTTAAGGGTCAGAAACAAATATGGTAAAATTGGATGGTAGGTATATGGGATCTTGTTATTCTACATTCTATGTTTGAAAGATTTCATAATAGCAAAGTAAATTTTATCTAAAAAAGCCAGAATACCCACTGCTATTCAACATTGTGCTAAAAGTCTCAGCCAATGTGATAACACAAAAAAGGAAATAAAGCATTTAGAAAAAGATTTTATTTATTTTTAGAGAGAGGGGAAAAGAGAGAGAAAGAGAGAGAGAGAAACATCAATGTGCGAGGTACGTCCTCTCACGTGCACCCAACTGGGAACCTAGCCTGCAACCCAGACATGTGTCCTGAGTGGGAATCGAACCAGCAAACTTTTGGTTCACAGGCCAGCACTCAGTCCACTGGGTCACACCAGCCAGGGTAAAATAAAACACTTTAAATTTTGGCAAATGATCCAAGCACTGTCACAGTTCCTAAAATAAGTGATCTTTTAGGAGACTCAGGTAAAGGATCTTTTTTTTTTTTTTTTTAAATAACATAAGAGCATTTGCTCAAGGGTAGAAAAGTATGAAGACACCAGAGCTTCTTCCCTGAATGATGTAAGGGAAGGTAAGAGGCTCTGAAAGTTTATGAGCATAAAACACGCCTGAGGATGAGTATTGGATTTACTCATACACTCCGCATTAATTCTTCATTGATTCAGGGAATGTCCATTCATTAATGAAAGCACGAAGGTGTCTGGTAGCCTTTCATTGAATACAATGCTTTCTTAGCAATTTACTACTTCCTGTTTTGATTTTTTAAAAGTATTTTCTCAGCACTTTTAACCAAGTGCTTTGTTGTAGAGAAGCAATGAAAAACAGGAACTCTGTTCTCACGTTAGCTATTTTTACTTTTGAACATCCATTACTGTCTGTGTGTTTTGCTGAACATCACAAGGCAGCCTCACTAAGCAATTCAGCCCTGGTTGCGGGAAGTCATGGGTTCCAGGATCTCAGCCAAAGATTATGGTGGCTTTTGCCAACATCTTTCATGGTCACTGGGGCTGAAGATAGATGTGACAAAAGTTAATACTGATAGTATTTCTTTGATTTACTGAACCACAAAATTGAAAAAGACGTTTTATTAGAGAAAGGAAGTACAAGAAAATGAAACTAGGTAATACCAGGAACTTGATTGGACAAGTGGTTTTCAGGGCATGAGCGGAGGTCAGCCCAGACTCAGTCCAAAGTGTTAGGCTCTTTCACCTGTACCAACCTCTAGAGACACGTGTGGGCTGCAAATCAGATGAGCTGAGTTCAAGTCCTGCTTTGCGGCTAACGTGCTGTATGATGAAGAAGTCAATGTTTCCTTCAGTATCTCAAGTTTTTTATCGGAAAAACCAGAATTGTTTATGATATCATCTCCAAAGTTACTCCAGTTCTAAAATTCTACATCCAGAAGTCAGAAGGGGACTTCATTAAATCTGGAAGAAGGTTACCAGAAGTTGAAATCAGAGGGCTCTCTGGTCAATTCTCATGCATTCGCTTGGTGGTCAGACAACATCTGCTAAGTGCTTTCCGTGCTCTGTGGGACTGGATAAAACACACAGTGGATCGTTGCTAATGGCCTAAGCAGCGATGACCGAGCAAGATGTGATGGAGGGAGCCAGATCTGTCGAGAGCATTTTGGTGGAGCTCCGGTGTCTTCCTCAGCTAGGCACTGAACAAAGCCCTTTTCTTAAAGATAATTCTCCAGGCAGGGGACTTTCTTGAAACCTTTAGCTTGAGCTCTAGGGGAAACCCAGCCTTAAGGACAGGGAGGGGGTGAGGAACCTTCAATTGTCCAGGTCCAGCTCGAGGGATAGCTGGTGGTTATGGCCTCTTGGTTACCTGCTTCGACAATGCATAAATAAAATGTGGTATATCCTTACAATGAAATATTACCGAACCAAAAAAAAAAAGGAAGTACTGATAAATGCTACAACATGGATACCTCTAAAATATGCTAAATGAAAGAAGGCAGGCACAACAGGCCCATGATGCATGCTTATACTACACGGAACGTGCAGGAAGGCAAATCTACAGGGATGGAAAGTAGATATGTGGTTGCCTGCACTTGATGGGCAGGAGAAGGCAGTGGTTGCAAATGGGTATAAGAGCTCTTTTGGCGCTGGTGGAAATGTTCTAAAATTAGGTCGTGGGGATGGTTTCTCAACTCTGTACATGTACCATGAATCACTGAATTGTATACTTAAAATGAATGAGTTGTATGACATATAGATTGTATCTCAGTAAAGCTGTTTTTAAAATCGGGAAAGACAGAACCCCTGCATAGCACTTATGTTGAAGTAAAGTTACCAGCCCCTTTCCTTAACATGGACTGTCTTTTATTCTGATATTATTTACTTCCCACTGTTTTTTTGTCTGTGTGTTTGTTTTAGTTATTCTGTCCTTTTCCTCTGGAAATCAAATGATAGAAAATGGCAGTAATGGTAGTTTTTTTGTCGGGTTTTTTTTTTAAACTATTCTTCTCTGGAGAGTAAAAAGTTAACATCCTGTGTCAGTTCTTGCAAGTTCATGAAAGCCGTACTTATCTGTGAAGTCCAAGAGTATGGGAAGCCACAGACTGGCTGATCCGTTCAACTGGGAAGAGGTCTTAGGCATCACTGAGTTCAACCCTCTCATTTTCAAGATGAGAAAAAGTGGAGGTTATTGGTAGTTCATTCTGTTTCCATCCTCTCTGCCGCCTCTAAGGTGCCTTCTGATTCTAGGAATCGAAGAACTTTATCAATCTACCCATCAGCGCACAGTAAGGTATGACATTCTAGGCAGGCCAAAGTGTTAAGAGGCTTCACTCAGGACACAGTTCTAGGAGAAATGCGTGGTTCCATTGAGCTGAGTTAAACTGGATCAGTCACCCCACTTGGACCAGCCCGTACCTTCACATGGGAGTCAAAGGTTATTAAGTGCATCTGCCAACTGACTAAGAAGTGCTTACTGGCCCGCAGGGGATGCTGACTGGGGATGTTGACTGTGTGGCTTGTTGACTGTATGGTAACTAAGGGTTCTCCTCCAAGACTCAGCAGTGGGGCATGTGACCTGTAGCCCTGGGGCTGGACTCCAACGTCCAGTTCTCAGTTTTACTCTTGCTGCTAAAAATATACCATGTTAAAATGCCCAAACTCCTAAAAGTCAAGGCACTGGGGGAAAGCAAAGATTAATTAGGTATTTCTGTCTTTGTTTATTTATATCCAGTCTTGTTCAGAAAGGACTGAAAGCAGCTTTTGAGTTAAAAAAGGAAAGTGATAATAAAGTTATAGAAATGTGGAAGTCATGTTCTAATCCAAAACCCAATTTTTAATTTAAAGTGCCTATCAAAACTATTCAACTAAAATTTTTATACTTCTTAGTTCTATAGTACAAAATATTGAAAAACTACTTTATTGAGATATAATTTACATAACAAAAAATTCACTCTTTTAAAGTGTAAAATTCAGTGGTTTTTCATATATTCACAGTTCTGCACCCATCACCACTATCTAATTTTAGGATATTTTCATCACCCCCTAAAAGAAACTCTCTGTCTAACAGCAGTCACTCTCCATCCTGTCTCAGTCCCTGGCAACCACTAATCCACTTTCCTATGGATTTGCCAATTGGACATTACATGTAAATGGCATGATACAAATATGACCTTTGTAATAACTCCTTTCACTCATCATGTTTTCAAGGTTCATCCATGTTGAGTAAAACACTTTTTAAAATTACAAAGGAATCAAGAGAATGAGAAGACAAGCCACAGGCTAGGAAAAAATATTTGCGAAGGACAGATCTGATTAAGACTTTTATCTACTCCAATAAATTTAATAAAAATTTTAAATATATATATTCCCTTGGAAAAGCTATTCTAATTAAATAAAATTAAAGGACAAAAATACTATTATCTAAAAGATACAAGGAACTCTTAAAATCCAAAAATAATAAAGTGAGCACTAACCTGTGTGGCTCAACTGGTTGGGTGCTATCCTGAGAATCAGAAGGTGGCTGGATTGATTCCTGGTCAGGGCACATGCCTGGGTTGCAGGCCATGTGCCTGATTGGGGGGCCATACGAAAGGCAACAAATTGATATTTCTCTCCACCGTCAATGTTTCTCTTCCTCTCTTTCAGCCTCCCTTTCCCTTGCTCTAAAAATAAATAAATCTTTAAAAAAAATAATAAAGTGAACTACCCAATTAAAAAATGGGTAAAAGACCCGAACAGACACCTCATCAAAGATACAGAGCCCTGGCCTAGTCGCTCAGTTGGTTGGAGCATTGTCCCATACACCCAAAGGTTGTGGGTTTGATTCCAGGTCAGGGCATATAACTTGGCTGCAGGTTTGATTCCCAGTTGGGGCATGTACAAGAGGCAACTGATTGATGTTTCTCTCTCATATTGATGTTTCTATCTCTCTCTCCCTTCCTCACTCTCTAAAATCAATAAACATCCTCAGATGAGGTTTAAAAAAAAAAAAAGAAGAAACAGAGATGGCAATAAGCATGAAAAGATGTCCAACATTGTATGTCACTAGATAATTGCAAATTAAAACAACAAGATACCACTACACACCTATTTGAATGGCCAGACTCCCAAACCCTGAGGACACCAAATGCTGGTGAGGATGTAGAATAAGCGCTGTCATTCATTGCTAGAGAGAATGCAAAATGGTACAGATACGTCACTTGGGAGGACAGTTTGGCAGTTTGTTACAAAACTAAAGATACTCTTGCATGTGATCCTGCAATTGCTCTCCTTGGCATTCCCCCAAGTGATTTAAAAACTATTTCCATACAAAATCTGTACATGGATATGTATAGCAACTTTATTCATAATTGCCAAAACTTGGAAACAACCAAGATATCCTTCAGTAGATGGGTAGATAAATAAACTGCAGTATATCCAGACAATGGAATATTATTCAGGGCTAAAAAGACATGAACTATCAAGCCATGAGAAGATATGGGGGAAACTTAAATGCACATCACTAAGTGAAAGAAGTCAACCTGAAAAAGCTACATACCGTCAGATTCCAACTATATGACTTTCTGGAAAAGGCAAAGCGATGTAGACAGTAAAAAGATCAGTGGTTGCCAGGGCCTGGGCGGGGCAGGGATGAATAGATGGAACACAGAGGACTTTTTTAAGGCACTGAAACGACTCTGTGTGATACTTAATGGTGGATACATGTCATCATGCATTTGTCCAGGCCCATAGAACGTACACCACCAAGAGCGAACCCCAATGCAAACTCTGACCGTGGGCGAGGATGATGTGTCGATGTAGGTTCTCTAATTATAATAAATGCACCACCGTGGTGCCAGAAGCGGGTGGCCGGGAGGCCGTGTGCACGTGGGTTGCAGCGTGTATGGGAGTGGTTGGGGTGGTATATGGGGAATCTCTGTACTTTCCTTACAATTTTGCTGTGAACCTGAAACTTCTCTAGAAAAAAGCAAACACACAGACTAGTACAACGCAAAACTATGACATACACCTCGCTTGCGTGTCACGCATAATTCGTGGTGGTTCCGAGGTTGTGGACGGTCTTGGTGCTCTGCCCAGGTCCCCTTCTCTCGGCCTGCGGCTGTGTTGGCTGCTAGTTGCTCACTCTGCACCCTTCTCAGGTTGGTCCCCACTGTGCCCTTGGCTATGAGAAGCTCTCCCCAGCCGGGAGATGCCCGGGAGCTTGTATTCTCCTTAATGGTCAGGGATGGATGAGAGTGGCTATGTAACTGCTCAGCACTTTTTGCCTCTGGGTGGAGCAGCCTTTTACGGTACAAGTGCTGCCCCGGAGCTCCTGTGGAGATCAGGGTGAGGCCCACCTCTTCCTGAACCCACACATTTGCAGAGGCTCTTCCTTTGCTCTGTTCCTTGCCCCCAAGCCCCTTCTAGGTTTCTCTCGAGATCAGCCCTCAATAAGCCACTGGCACAAGAATCACCTCTGGCTTTGCTCCTAGGGAACTGATCCGTGGCAGTCCCTGTCTTCCTGCTATGGCCTGATTCGTTTTGCAAAATAGTACACAGAAAGTCATCTTTAAAAGGTCTTGTAATTTATTGGCCACATTGTTACTTGACAAATAAACAAGAGACCTTAATTTTTTTTGCCATTTGGTGGTAGAAATCTTAGTAGATAGCACTGCTGAGCCCGATTCCACAAAAATCAAGTCTTTTCCTCACAAGAATAAGTTTTTACATTGGAACAGTGACTTTGGGGAATAATTAACTAACAAATGTATAAAGTGAGAGAGTAAAGTGAGATAAAGGCTAGAGTGTGATGGAGGTTTGCGTGCTATTTTGGAGGTTCAGCTGGCCCTGGACAGGAGCCAGTGCTATGTGACTGGAAGGGATAGGGCGTTCCAGGAAGGAGGGACCGTACGTGCCAAGGCCAGGAGGCCATTGGCTGGAGTGGAGTGAGTCACGTGGCAGGAAATGAGGTCATGGGGACAGGCAGGAGTCAGGTGATGTTAGCTGGGCAGAATTTTATCCTGGGAAAAATAGAACTTTTTTGAGCTGGAAACCATAATGAAACGCTTTGGAAATAGATAGCAGTGAGGGTCACACAAGAATGTGAATGTAATTAATGTCACTGAACTATAACCATCACTGATTTTAACCATCAAAATGGTTAAAATGGCAAATCTTACGTTCAATATTTTGCTACAACAAAAAACATGAAAAAGAAAGAAAAAGACAAGTAGTACTTGGTTAGAATAGAAACAAAGGCGTTGGAGGCCAGATGGAATAGCATCATTAAATGTCCAGGAGAAGGGAGGGTACGAAACATTAAAAAATAATCATCTGAAAAAGGCCCATGGGAGGCTTCTGGGGTGCTGGCCAGGCTTATTTTTTTTTTAATCTGGGTGCTGGTAACATAGATTGTTCACTTTGTGGGAATTTATTGAGCTACAGCGCATTCATTTATAATTTGTGCGTTTTTCTCTATGTATGTGTTAAGAATAAAACACAGGTCCAAAGTGATGACACGCATGCTAAAAGCCCAGGGTACCAAGCGTAGATTTGATATCTGATCTAATTGCAGTGTCAGCTTCTCCTAGAAACGTAATCTTAATTAACTAGTCTGGAATTTTCTGGTCAAGCACCATCTCTGTCACACAGGCCCTCTCTGTCCTCCACAGAAAGAAGAAGCAATCAACATGGCAAAAACCCTTCCCCTTCTCTTCGCACAAAGAAAGATGCTCTGGCCAAAAATAATCTTTTATTTTCTTTCACTAATAGCTCCCTTGTCCCACCCTGCTTCCTATAAAATCACAGACAGCAGTATGGTGGTCACCAGGGGGCAGGGGGTGGCAGGGGTAGTGAAGGGTGAAGAGGGCCAAATACATGGTGACAGAAGATGATTTGACTTTGAGTGGTGGGCACAGAATGCAATATGCAGATTATGTATCATAGAAATGTATACCTGAAACCTATATAATTTTATTAATCAATGTCACCCCAATAAAAATAAATTGAAAATTAGAGCCTTGGCTGGTGTAACTCAGTGGATTGAGCACTGGCCTGAGAACCAAAGGGTCACTGGTTTGATTCCCAGTGAGGGCACATGCCTGGGTTGTGGGCCGGGTCCCCAGTAGAGGGTGCACAAGAGGCAACCACACATTGATGTTTCTCTCCCTCTTTCACCCTCCCTTCCCTTCTGCCAAAAAAAAAGAGAGAGAGAGAGAGAGAGAGAAAATAATCTTTTATTTTCTTTCGCTAATAGCTCCCTTACACCACCCTGCTTCCTATAAAAACCTCCCATTTTGTATAACCCCTCAGAGAGCCCTTCCAGTTGCTGGATGAGATGTTTCTTGACTCATGAATCACTTAAAGAAACCAATTAGGTCTTTAAATTTACTCAGTTTAATTTTTTTTTAACACGTTGTACTTCAGTTGAAGTAATTACTTGCTTAAAAACAAGTTCGGTTTGCCTGTGGCAGGGAGAACGGACTGTAAGGACCCTGGGGTCTTAGGCTAGTGCCCAGCGCTTGGTGCGCACTCAGTAAATAGCTGGCACTTGACTGGAGCCTGTCTTAGTTTTTTCATTACGCAAATTAATTAGATCTTTACAACAACCCTGTGAAGCACAGAGGAGTGAAGTTGTACTAGGCAGTTAGTCATCAACAGAGTCCAATGATAGGCCAGTTAGAGAAGGTCACCAGGGCGAAAAGCCCCAAGTGCCCAGCAGTGGACAAGTGTAGGGTGAGGCCTCAACCCCAGGGGGACCTTCCCTCCCCTCGCACATCCCTAGTCATGTGGTTTGGACCCCCTGACCTTTCATGTCACCGGTCATGCGGTCGGACCCTCTCCTGACCTTTCCTCCACTGGCATGTCGTTATTCACGTGGGTTAGATCCCCTTACAGGAGCCACAGGGGGCCAGAGGATAGACTCACATGACTCCCACACAAACTCCTGCTCGAGCGCCCCCTTCGAGCACTGAGCCCTAGACACGACATCCAGGCCTCAGGTGTGTGTGCTTTTTCTCGAAGCCCAGAAAAGCAGCAAAACCAGGTGGGGTGACGCCATGGCGCGCCAGGGCCCACTGCAATGGCCAGAGACCCCCTGCCCTGGCACTGTGGAGACCACAGCCCTTCCACATGCAACAAACAGTTACCCGGCCCCAGATGCCAGGAGCGCTGAGGCGAGAAACCCTAACCTATTTTTTTACACTCTTCCCCAACACTTGTCACTGTATAATGTCTCTTTCTATATGAAAGATTATTTTCATTCTCATCCTTAGGAACTGTAAAGACTACACATATTTTGGAAATGAGACTGTACCAAACTCTGGCCAAGGAAACATAGTCTACTCTGTGTCTTCCTACTCTTTGTGCGGTCACTCAGACACACGCTGTCACCTATGACTGCTGTTGCTCGTTACCTCCCGTTAGTTTATCCCCAGTCCTTCTTCACACACTGATGTACCACATACCGGGATTCTGGGCCATGTTGTCTTTTGACTGGCACCACCCGTGTGGTGTGTTTCATTTTCTCTTCATTTCCACACCTCCTTTATTGCTAGAGAAAATGCGGTGGCCGGGTTTTTCCCTTCCACCTGTCTCAGGACAGGGTCCTGACCCCCTGGTCCATGTAATTTGCACATGACTCAGAGACCTTTCGAGAACCAAGCTGCTGGCTATTTCAGGCCCATGTCTTAACAAACTGAGGAAGCGCCTATCATACAAACCTTCGAAACAGTGCTACTATTTCCCTTTTCCTGCATGCTGATCTTTAGTCTTATCTGACAGGACGGGCAGGTGTCCTTTCTCAAAGTCTGTCATAACATATTTGCCGACACATCTGATAAGCAGTGAATATCCAACATTTATAAATAACTTATCAAACTCAACCCCAAAAAACCAAACAATCCAATTGAAAAATGGGCCAAGGGCCTAAACAGATGCTTCTCTGAAGAGGACCTACAGATGGCCCATAGACAGATGAAAGGATGCTCAATGTCACTAACCATCAGAGAAATGCAAACCGAATCCACAGTGAGATACCACTTCACACCTGTCGGAAGGGCCATCATCAACAAATCAACAAACAGTAAGTGCTGGTGAGGATGTGGAGAAAGGGGACCCCTCATGCACTGTTGGTGGGAGTGCGGACTGGCGCATCCCGTGGACTGTGCAGACTGTGGAAAGCAGTATAGACTGACCCCCCAAAATTAAAAATGGCATTCGCCAGGGACACGACCACAAAACCTTTTCCCACTAGGTGTTCTTTCTGTTACGTTGCTAGCATTAAGCCTACTGGAAACATTTTATTAACGCTTACTTTCATTGCCTAATTCAGCACTGTCCCATATAAAGGTAACACAAGCTATGCGTGATTTTGTAATAACCACTGGTAATCAGTGAGATTTTATAACAGCTATCTTAGATAGTTGGAGTCTTCCAGATGTCCTCTGTCTAGCTAATCCTTCTAGGCTGCTAATGGCCAAATAGTTTGTGACCACGTGATCGTGCCTACTCCTGTTATATAGGATTGGCTGTCACGACAACTGCGTTGAGCAAAAAGGGATTGAGACTCAAGCTCAGAAGAAACTAAGGCAGTGGAAAGATTCAGAACATGTGAAATTCCTTAAATAAAAAATTATTAACTTTAAATAATTGTGCCTATATTAAAGATAATTAAAAAAAAATCTTTACGCTTAAAAAAATTAAAAATGGAACTACCTTTTGACTCAGTGATCCTCTGGGAATTTATCTGAAAAAACCCAAAACACTAACTTGAAAGAATACATGCACACCTATGTTCACGGCAGCATCATTTACAGTCGCCAAGATTTAGAAGTGGCCCAAGTGTCCATCAGTAGATGAGTGGATAAAACAACTATGGGACATTTACACAATGGACTACTACTTGGCCATAAAAAAGAAGAACACTTTACCCTTTACAAAAGCATGGATGGACCTGGAGAACATTATGCTAAGTGAAATAAGCCAGCCAGAGGATTCTAGACAAATACCATATGACTTCACTCATGTGTGGAATCTAACAGACAGACAGAACTAACAAGCAAATAGAGACAGACTCATAGATACAGAGCAGGATGACAGCTCTGGGTGGGGGTGGGATGGGGAATTGAGGGATAGAGCAAAAAAGAAAAAGAACTCATGGACATGGAAAACAGTGTGGTGATTGAGGGAGGGTGGCGGGTGAGTGGAGGTGGAAAAGGGTATGGGGGGATAAATGGTATTGGAAAAAAACAATTAAAAAAAGATAACATACCTTTGGAGTGTCGAGCAATCACCTTTTCCCAGACCCCTCTGGGCACAACTTCCCACCAGAGCAGGAGACGAAAGAACCCCTCACTGCTATCATGTTGCCCAAATATCATCTCTAGGTACGGTAAATGTTAACTATCCTATAGCCACAAATGCAAAACAAGTGTGTCTCTTTTTTATTCTTTATCCAATCTCAGGCTTCCCTGGTTTGCTTTGTCCTGCCTCCCTAATCTACCACCAAAGAATTTCATGTAACCTGCCTTATTTTTCCTGCTTTGATTCTAATATATACAGTAAACTGCAAAACTGCCATTCTCCCAAGCATTTTCTCAATCTGTTGAGATTTTGCTTCCCCAAAATTGTCATCAATTTGGCTCAAATAAATTCTTCTAAGACTTTTTCTTAGGCTGGACATTCTTTCCTTGACAGCGATAAAAAAAAAAAAAATTATAAAAGAATAGGTGAGCCCCGGCTGGTGGGGCTCAGTGGATTGAGCATCAGCCTGCAAACCAAAGGGTCACTGGTTCGATTCCCCAGTCAGGGCATGTGCCTGGGTTGCGGGCCAGGTCCCCAGTAGGGGGTGCGTGAGAGGCAACCACATGTTGATGTTCTTCTTCCTCTCTTTCTCCCTCCCTTCCCCTGTCTAAAAGTAAAATAAATAAAATCTTTTTTAAAAAGTTTATTAAAAAGAAAAAAGAAAAAAGAACAGGTGAGACAACTGATGAATATAGTCCTGGATCTTGCCCCTGAAGTTCTTAAGCAGAATTGCACTCACTCCCTCACATTAATTCCCTTCAATTCAACTTACTGTGCTCTGCCACATGGCACTTTATATATTTTATTTTTCTCTCCAGTTCTCTGTGAGACAATGACACCAGAAAAGCCAGTGTTCATGCTGCTTGTCACCTACCAGACCAAATAAGCAGAGACAGGGATTAAATCTTTATGGGCGCTTTATTCAGATGGCCGGTGATCTGAGAAGATGATGGGTTTGTACCTTAAGAGGCTGTCGTAAATTCCATTTTAAAATGGCCCTCTTTATAGGAGAACAGAGTGTAGGTAAGGAGTTTGGAATTTAGGGAAAAGTTAATTGGATTAAAAAAACCCTGCAGCATTCTCGCCCTGGGCGGTGGTCTTTAGCTGTGCCCTGGGCTTTGGGCATCTCACCCTGGTGCACAATAGCCCAGATACCGTTTTGATACTCGAGACCTCCTGAGGCACAACGGTAGAGCTGCTTACGGTCCCCTGGAGTCAAGGTGGGTCATACCTTCAGTTCCTGAAACAATAGCTTTTTACATACATTGATTACTAAGCTTATTAGCTATTACCTGAAACTAAAATTGTTCCCAAATTTGAGCCCCCCCATCAATAATACCAAAGATTTGAGAAATAGCATTACAGACTTCCAGCCAAGATGGAGGCATAGGTAGACACACTTTGTCTCCTCACACAACCAAAAGAAGGACAACAACAAATTTAAAAACAAAAAATTACCAGAACTACTAGAAAATCGAACTGTATGGAGGTCTGACAACCAAGGAGTTGAAGAAGAAACATTCCTCCAGGTGGGTAGGAGGGGCAGGAATGCGCAGCGGGTGGACCAGGGCAGGCAGGGCAGCAGCTGGCAGACTGGGTGGTCCCCCAGTTGCATGGATAAACCAGGAGGAACAATTGGGAAGTGAGAGAGACTGCAGAACCCAGGGCCCTGGCACTGGAAATGAAAGCCTCAAAACCTCTCCCAATAAAAACCTGTGGGGGTTGCAGCAGCAGGAGAAACTGCCAGTCTCACAGGTGAATTCAATTTGAGAGACCTATAGGGTCGTAGAACACACACAAACTCACCTGCCCACCTGGGAATCAGCACCAGAAGGGCCCAAATTGCTTTTGGGTAGCAGGGGAAGCTACTGAGAGCCAACCAAGAGCCAAGAAAGCGTCATTATTTCCTCTCGGACCCCTCCCCCACATACAGCGCCACAAGGCAGTGACATGGTTGCTCTGCCCTGGTGAATACATAAGGCTCCGCCCCTCAAATGAAACAGGTGTGCTGAGACCAAAAAAAAAAAAAAAAAGAAAGAAATATATATATATCTCCCAAAGGAAGGAACAGATCAAAGCTCCAAACATAGACCTAAATGATGAAGAGAAAGCCAACCTAACAGACGCAGAGTTCAAAACACTGGTAATCTGGATGCTCACAGAAATGGCTGAGTATGGTAGCAAAAGAGAGGAAAAAGTAAAGGCTATGCAAAGTGAAATAAGGAAAAATATACAGGGAACCAACAGTGAAAGGAAGGAAACTAGAACTCAAATCAACAATTTGGAACAGAAGGAAGAAATAAACATTCAATCAGAACAGAATGAAGAAACAAGAATTTTTAAAAATGAGGAGAGGCTGAGGAGCCTCTGGGACAATTTTAAATGCTCCAATATCCGAATCCTAGGGGTGCCAGAAGGAGAAGAGGAAGAGTAAGACATTGAAAACTTATTTGAAAAAATAATGGAGAACTTCCCCAATGGAGAACTTCCAGAAGTCTAGGAAGCTAAGAGTCTCAAAGAAGTGGGACCCAAGGAAGCACACACCAAGGCACATCATCATTACATTATCTAAGATTAAAGATAAGGAGAGAATCTTAAAAGCAGCAAGAGGAAAGGAGACAGTTACCTACAAAGGAGTTGCCATAAGACTATCAGCTGAGTTCTCAAAAGAAACCTTACAGGCCAGAAGGGGCTGGAAAGAAGTATTCAAAGTCATGAAAGGCAAGGACCTACATCCAAGAATACTCTATCTGTCAAAGTTATCGTTTAGAATGGAAGGGCAGATAAAGTGCTTCCCAGATAAAGTTAAAGGAGTTCATCATCACCAAGCCCTTACTAAATGAAATGTTAAAGGGACCTATCTAAGAAAAAGAAGATCAAACCTCTGAACAGTAAAGTGACAACAAGCTCACAGCTATCAACAACTGAACCTAAAAAACAAAAACTAAGCAAACAACTAGAATAGGAACAGAATCACAGAAATGGAGATCATGTGGAGGGTTATCAGTGGGGAGTGTGGAGAATGGGGGAAAAGGTACGGGGAATAAAAAGCATAAATGGTAGGCACAAAATAGACAGGGAGAGGTTAAGAACAGTATAGGAAAGGGAGAAGCCAAAGAACTTATAGGTATGACCCACGGACATGAACTAAGGGTGGGAATACTGGTGGGAAGGGGGGCCATGCAGGGCAGAGGGGCATAAAGAGGAGAAAAACAATGAGACAACTGTAATAGCATGGTCAATAAAATATATCTGAAAAAAAAAAAAAGCATTGCATAGTGATTAAGAGCACTGAAGTCTGAAACTAGACTGCCTGGGTCAAGGTCAAAGTTCTGGCTCTGCCACTTCAGAGGTCTGTGACCTTCAGAAAAAATTAGCTTTACTGACATAACCTCCCTGTTGCCGTATCTGTAAAACCAGGATGACAATAACAGTGCTTATCTGACAGTAACAGTGCCTAGCTCTCACTGTGTAGTTACAAGGATTAAACGGGTCACCCGAAACACTGGCAGATCTTGAAGGATTCCTAAACCCAGGCCGCACATAGACCGTTGAACTCACAACAATGGGTGATTAGGTTGTGGGCAGCAGTGTGTTTTTGGTTTCCCTAGGTTATTCCAGTGTGCGAAAAAGTTTAGAAACCAATGGGTTAAAATATTCTGCGTGCTGGTTTTTATCCTTTAGTGGATATTTCGGGAATTACTAAGTCTCTGGGTCCCCCAAACCACCGCCCTTTGGAGCCAACGTTATTGGAGACCCTCCTCCCCAGCTCCCCGCGGGGTGGTCACTTAAGGTCGGACAATTGCACGCTGGGACTGGTAGTTGTATTAGCTCACCTGCCTCCGCCCCACCTCCCATTGGCTTTCGCAGACGCCCCGCCCCAAAGTTTCGCCAATGAGCGAGGCGCAATCGGCTCTCAAAAGAGAGACGTAGGGCGCAGCACCGCAATCACTGCAGGGCTGACGCTAAGAGGTGGTACGTCGGAGGCCGCGCGTTGCGAGGGGTTCCCACGGTCTTGCGATTGCCGTCGTCGTCGCCGCCGCGGTCACCCGCCGCAGGTAACGTCCGGGGTCAGGGCCGCGCGTCCGCTGCGGAGGCTTTTGGCCTCATGACCGCGATTTTCAGTTTCACCGGCCCTTTTTGAGTAATCGTTTCTCACCCTAAAAGAGAATCTTGGGAAACAAGGAATCCTTAGGGAAAACCCGTGACCTCCTCAGCCCGCCATCCGGTGATGATGGTGGTGGTGGGCTCTCGGTCGCGCGTGCTCTGGCTGGAGGCCTAGGCTCCGCCCCTGGGAGCGGGGAGGAACAGGCGCGAGGGGAGCGGGTATTTGCCGAGCTCCCACAGCCTGGGAAGGCCGGGCAGGACCTGGGGCTTGCTTTCGGCGTTTACAAACCAGGAGCAGTTCAGGCTGTTGGTCCTTTCAGTGCGGAGGATTGCACCCTTTTCCAGCCGGTTCTCGGTAGGAGCCTAAGGGGAAGGGCCAATAAGGACCACAACAAAAATGCCCAAAGCGTTATCGAAACTTTCCTTCTGAGGAGTCAGGGAAGCCCTAGTTCTCAGAGGCCTGAGCTGGTGGGAATTCTAGGGTGATCTACATCAGCCACGGAAGCGAGTTAGCTGGATTTGGCCCCCTGCTCCTATCAGAGTTGAGATTAGTCCTACGTGGATTATTCCATGGCAAGAATTGTAGAGTCTGGGGGCTGGAAGAAGGAACTTTGTGTCAGGTGCTTCGTTTTAGAGATGAGAATAAATGCCCAGGGTTTGAGACTTGCCTTGTGGTATGTAGTGAGTGGAGTAGCCCAACTTTCCTTACTGTCGGGCTGCCTTAGTTAGCAAACATTTATTGAGCCTTAGGAAGCTTCCCGAGCTGGGTGGGGTAATCGCACAAGGGGGAGAGGCAGGCCACAGCGAACCACTACGGGGACAGCATTAACCCTGTGCGGAGCGACAGAACTTTGCAGGGAAGGGGATGTTTGAATGGAGTGTGAGGGATAGGCAGGAGTAGTGAGATGAAGGAGAAGAATGTTTCACCTGGAAAACAGCATGGTGACGGCACGGAAAGAGCACCGATTTTGGAGGTGGAGGAGCAAGGGATTTCCCGTGGGTGGTGGATTTCGTGAGCGGTTAAAATAGAGAGGTACATGTTGTAGGGCCTCCGGTGCTGCTGTCCGCGATTTGGCTTTTGTCCTGAAAGCTGAATTCAATAAATGCGTATCTTAGGTACTCTGTAGTGTAGAAAAGTATTGGGCAGGGAGCAGCCACACTAGGGGAGCTCATTGGCACTAATTCCCAGGAGAATTGCTGAGGGTTTTAAAGAGTTGCAATGGGAAGGGACAGGAGAGGAGGAACTGCGAACTGGTGTGGAGGGAGAATACACCATACCCAGTATTGTTCAGTAAAAATATATTGAAGAGAATTCTGTCCCTTGAATTTTCAAACCCATGACTATTGGGGAAATGCCCAGCATTTTTTTTTTTTTTTTAATTGCAGAGGTTACTTTGTAGATTGAATCACAGTTCATGGTAGGGACATGTATCAAGGGTGTTGAAATCGGAATGATGATACATAAAAGACTCTTGTAACCCAGGAAATACAAATTAGACCGTAATTAGATTACTTTATATCCCATCAGATTAGAAATAAAGTTTGAAGAGGGGCAAGATGGCGGACACCAAAGAGGGTGTTTTGCAGCCGGTGGCACCCTCCACTTCCCCAGTTTCATTCAGTTTCATTCGCACAACTGCCCAAAGACAGCTGGTAGACCGGGGAGATAGCCTGGGTGAGGCTCCGGAAGAGAAGGATTTCTTAAGAACCGTGGAGGGGAGGAAGTTGCAGAGTGTTCATCCCTCAGAAGCCCCCAAGGATCTCATCATCCCTTTGATCCAGAGTGGCCCTCGAAGGCAGCCGCCAACCCAGGCGCCTGGCCCATCCACAGCCACTGAGGCCGTGGTGGGTGGGCTGCTGTCCCAGGCTGTGAAGGAGGTCATTGAAGAATCCAAGAAGTCTTTGGAGGAGAAAGAGAATACAGGTGTTGACCCCACGCTGGCTATCCCCATGATCCAGAAGAGATGTACCCCCAACGAGGAAGGGGCAGACAGCAAACCCCGGGCTGAGACGGCACCCAAGGAGGCCGATTACGAGGCAGTCCCGGTGGAGGCCTACGGGCTGGCCATGCTGCGGGGCATGGGCTGGAAACCTGGCCAGGGCATCGGTCGCACCTTCAGTCAAGTGGTGAAGCCCCGTGTTAACTCACTGAGGCCTAAAGGGTTAGGGCTGGGTGCCAACCTGACTGAGACCCAGGCCCCGGCCCCCACCCGTGCCTGCCGCGTGCCGAGGCCAGGTGAGGAGCAAGGGAAGGATGGGGAAGACCAGCCTCAAGGACTGGTACCTGGAGGGGCTGTGGTGGTTCTTTCTGGCCCTTACCGAGGCCTCTATGGGAAGGTGGAAGGCCTCGACCCTGACAATGTCCGGGCCATGGTCCGTTTGGCCACAGGGAGCCGCTTGGTGACTGTTAGTGAGTACAACCTACAGCCTGTCTCCGAGCAGGAATTTGACAAGAACTCCTCGGATCTCAGCCAGGTGAGCAAAACAACTCCAGGGCAACAGAACAGAACAGCCTCCCTGGGGAACGTCTTCCAGGATCAGAACCTCCACACCCGGTGGGGTGCGGGAGAGAGGAAGAGGAAACTCCTTCCAGATCGACAAGATGAGCCCACATCCAAGAGTGAGAAAGCAGCCTCCCGGGGTCCGCACTGGCTGCACAAGGACCTGCGTGTGCGGTTCGTGGACAGACTGTGCATGGGTGGCCAGTATTACAACACCAAGATGACCATTGAGGATGTCGTCAGTCCAGATACTTGTGTATGTCGGACAGATGATGGCCAGGTCCTGGAAGGCATCAGGGAAGACATGCTCGAGACACTTGTCCCCAAGGTCCAGGGAAACCGAGTGATGGTGGTGCTGGGGCCACAGGCTGGGAGGGTGGGCCATCTGCTGGGCTGGGACAGAGAGCAGAGCCAGGCCGTGGTTTACCTGCGGAGAGAAAATCGGCAGGTGGAGCTTCACTATGATGCTGTCTGTGAGTACCTGGGCCCCCGCGACTCAGACGAAGACTGACCCGTGGGCCTACTCCATTCCCCAGTGTGCCAGCTCCGTGCAGTGTGAAAAGCCCGCCCGCCGTTGTGAAGTGCTGTATTTGCAGTGTAGCCCTGGGAAGGGACAAGGCACAAAATGCTCTGTCAGGAGTTGGTGTAGAATAAAAACTATTTCGAATTTTTTTAAAGGTTTGATTTGTTTTTATTTTTAGACAGAGAGGGGAGGGAGGGAGAAAGAGAGGGAGAGAAACATCAGCGTTTGGTTGCCTTTCGTGTGCCCCCTTCTGCGGACCTGGCCTGAAACTCACGCATGCGCCCCGACTGGGGAATCAAAATGGCAACCCTTTGGTTCACAGGCCGATGCTCAATTCACTGAGCTACACGAGCTGGGCTATTTCAAAATTTTTTTTAAATGATAAATTTGATACTATTAAGAGGTAATAGCTATTTGAGGAAAGGATTCACTTCTAGTGGAAGTGTTCCTTAGAACACTAGCTACCAGCAGAATGGGTATTTCTTAAGACCCAGCAGTTCTACTTCTAGAAAGTATCCTAGACAGACATTTGTATACAAGGAGAGAAGTATTAGGGTGTTTAGTGCAACATAGTTTTTAATGGCAAAAGATTGAAACAGCCTAAAAGGCCATTGGTAGGAGACTGTGTGTAAAGTGGGTATGTTTTTAAAAAATATAATAAATTGGAAAAAAAGCTAACTTATTGAAATGGTTACCTTATGGTGTTGGGAGAATGGGAGAGGAAATGGGGAAAAATTTCATATGTAGTGTTTGGTTTGATGGGGAAAGACAGCAGATTTAAGAAATATTAACAGTTGATGGCCTGAGTGATAATACAGGTGTTTTGTGTTATATATTGTACATTCTGTAGTTTGGTATCTACCCTTCAATTTCTTGAAACATAAGTTGGAATAAAATTTAACTTAATTAATACTTAGCTATAAAAGTTATTTGGGGAGAAGACTACAAGCTACATTGATTCCAGGTTTCAAAAATAGTCATTTGAGTAAAAGAAATTCAAGTACCAAATAAACAGAGAAAATAAAGTTATGGAAAGACCATTAACCACTGGCCAATTTTACTTTGCTAGATTTCTAAATTCTTCTAACCATTAGTAGATTTAAAAATGAATGTTTGACTCTGTTTTGAAATATGATTAGTTGGTTATACCTTTTAGAATGTTACAAGATTTTTTAAAAAAAGGTAAAGTGACATTTGATGGGTTCCTATTGCCATGTAAAGTAGTGTATTATAAATATGGAGATTTCGGGTGGACATCTTTGGTGGGGGGGTGTCATTCTGCTTACCTACCACATGATGAACTCTTGTTTAAAGAAGTATAGGTGTGGAGAAACTAAAGGGTGTCATGGAGAAAAGATAAAGTCATCATTCTGTACAGATACAAAAATGAATTAGTGTTCAAGATTATATTTAACTCATTAATGAAGAAACTTCGGTGTTACAACCAGTTCTAAGGAGATTCCAAAGTACAGACACATTTGCATGTTTTTAGACAAGAATTACTTGCATTGTTGTTATCCACAGTTTACAGAGCTGTAAAAACATTCCCCTAGAATTTTTCGATATTAGACACCCTAGAAGGACATGCTCTAATCTGGAATCGAATTTGCCATCAAATCAGAAATTTTTCCTATAGGAAAAAATAATTATCCCTCAACAAAATACATTCTTCATTTGAGGATTGAGATAAGATCTGGTTGGATTTTAATCCTACTTTTTAAACAGGAAATCAAAGGCTTGAGAACTGAATATTCTCCCAATAATTTAGTTTTACCATCTCATTTCCCAGGTAGACAGATGTGGCCCAGAGAGGCTGTCACGTCTTCCCTGAGTCAGTAGTTATGAGTCCCGTGTGAAAGAGAAACTGCACTGGGCACTTGTTACAAACAGAAGGAGGGGCTTTTACTGTATGCCAGCTATTTCATTAGGGGAGAGAGACCCTGGTATAGAACTGAATTTAACTCTGAATGCAGCAAGGACGGCTGGGACTTGTGGGCAGGCTGAGAGGGTCAGGGGCTGGAAAATTACTAGGAGGAAGTTGATTGGGTATCAGAGGTGCGGGATTCTTGCAGGAGCTTGGCTGAAACTGGCCTCAGTAGGCCAAAGCTTACCTCGGGAAAAGGCCTCAGAGGAGCGTGACTCAAGCTGGGTCGAGTAGGAGGTCCTCGTCACACGTCCTTGCTTCTCTTGCATGTCAGCCAGGCACCACTTGCATGATGATTCTGTTGGAAACTTCCGGAGAGCAGAGAGTAGGGTCAAAGACCTTCAGGTTTGGAACGCTCTTTCCAGGCGTCACTGCCTAGCTTGGCTTTGATGGTTCGCTGTTTCTAACTAAGAGCCAGTAGCAAATCAGATCTGGCAGTGAGAGATTACAGCCCGCAGTGGTTAAGGTGTGGGCTCTGCTGCAGAGATGATCATGTGACCATGGCCTGCCTTCTTACATTGTTGGTGATAATTGATCACAAATGGACACTGTGCCCCAAACCTCCCAAATGGATTAACTCCACCTGATGGTACTCTTCTTGAAGTCAAGCAGAATCCTCAGTGGAATCACTGACCTAGCGCAGTCTGGCAACCTGAGAGCGTCAGAGGACCAAGTGGGAACAGCAGAGGATTTGTCATTGGATGCTGGTGAAACTCTTTCGCAAAGGCTTATCCATTGACCTTGACTTTGGACCAGCTTCCCTTTCGCTGCCCATGAGTACCTTAGCCTAGTACGGTGCTGAAGAGGAGTGTGCTGTCCCACTGGAGGAAACGCAGAGGCCTGCTCCGTGACTGGGCCCCACGTGTGGGGTGTAGTGTCTCCATCTGTGGTTACATGGCCTCCCAGATGTTCACATAAACAGCTCTTTTACGTCAAGCAAGACGGGGCAGTGGAAAACAGTCTCTGGAGGCAGATCTTTGTCACTTACGAGCAGTGCCACGGCCCAGTAAGTGTGTCTGCCACCAAGCCTCAGATTTCTCAACTGTCTGAAGGTAGCTATGAGACTGACCCCTGGCTGCAGCGAGGCCTGTGTAGCAGACAGCCACAGGCATCCCCCTGTCCCGCCCTGTGCCTGGGGAGACTTGCTCCTCCTCCCTGTCAACTGTTAGAGTGTCAACTGTCTGTCACTTTCTCCCTGCAAATGGTTAGCAACCTAAACAGGTATCCCCTGTCAGTGCACCATGGCACATTGGGATCTGCCTTACTCTTTTTGAAGGCTTCACAGTACCCCTTATAAGGATGTATGATAACGATTTCAACGTGCCCATTAATGTAGCTTCCAGCGTTTTGCCGTTACAAAGGGGTGGGCTGCTTCACCTCCTTAAAACCTTCCCCCTTTGAAAATGATACCTCGCGCTCCTCCCGGAACTCCCTCTCCGGCCTTACTTTTGTCCCCGGCTCTCATCCCCACCTAGCGAGCTGTGCATTTCCCTAGTCCGTCCCTTCCCGCTAGAACGTCGGCTCCGTGAAGGCTTTTGTCCAGCCGGCCCCCGCTGTGGTGCCGTGAGCTCCTGGTGGCTGCTCAGGGTCTGTCTGTTGGACGGAGGGGTGGGCGGGCCGAAAAGCAGCAGTCACAGAGAGCCAATTTAGCAAGGATCATTGCTTTTTCTTCATGAATTTGTCACTTTGCTAAAACAAGAATAATAGGCACGCTGCAAGATTATTTTTGACTTTGTCAAGAATGTTGCTGATCAGGAGGAAATTGCCGTCTGAGGTCAGCTGCTCCGAGACGGGTTCGTTGCTGAGGGTACTGGAATGATCATCATACTTTCACATCTCCTCTTCACCCCTGCATTAGTACGCATATTTTTTAAGTGGCACTTGCCAGTGTCATACTGTGAGGCTTTTAACTTGCCATTATGTTCAAGGGACCACACTCTGTTTATAAGAAAAAAAAAATGATAGAAGAGAACCATTGCCAAATGTTAACTATAAAACTATCACTGAGTTTATAAGGCACTTCCCTCACAGAGGAGTAACTTGCTAGTATTTTAGTAGAAGAATGAAAGATAAACTTGAATTTCTAAAATTAACCTGAGGGGGCTTTCTCAGTAGCTGTGGTGTTGTTTGTTCATTGAGGCGTTTTAGCTGCTAGTGTTCATTCCATGGTTCACCGTCAGGTCAACCGCTTGATTCTGGTATTTTAATGATTCTTTTTGTCCCTAAATATGAAGGGAAGAAATGTGCCTCCAGAGGAATGAAGCTCTTCGGGATTAAGTCACATGAACCAAACTCAGAAGAGACTGGGGTGCAAACCAGGGAGCCCGTTTAATGGTTGTCCAGGACAGATGATAAACCCAACCTGGCTGTGTGGGCAGAGGGCAGTTGCTCGCTTCCTAGGGCAGACCAAGAGAGCCCTCATTTTGTCACAACATTGCCATGTCCATTGTTTTGCGTGTTGTCTCTGCTGTTGTGATACAGTGGGAGAGTTGAGTAGCTGTGACAAGGGGTGGTGCGACCTGCAAAGCTGGAGATAGTGACTGCCCAACCTTTCATAGAAAAAATTTGCCAGCTCCCACCCTGGGGAAGGCTTCCCAGGGAGTTCTAGTTGCGGCCAGCAACTAAGGGTGAGCTCAGAATGGAAGAGCTGCGCGGTGGGTCAGCTCAGTTGTTACCGTTACACTTCCCGGTGGGGGCTAATGAGCTCGGGGCACAGGGGTGCTTCTGCTCCTTGGCTCTCTCTCACCTGACCACACAGACTCTTCTGCTCTGAGTCCCTGCTTCTCAAAGTCTGTTTTCCCTCTTATCTCAGAATGACCGGCCTGGTTTCTGTAACAGGAAGGCGGGTTTTTTTTAGAATGGCATCTACAGGATACAGGACGGGGTCCAGCCTGAGTAATGAGTGGTGGCCAGGACTCAGCCTTAGTCTTGCCTTTGGTGCTTTACAACATCATTTCAGGTTTTGACAGTGGTGTATAAAATTGGACGTGTGTTTCATTTTAAAAAAGTCTTGAGATCAGAACCATGTAGCAGAAAGGAAGGACCAGGAATTCAGAAGGCATGCCGGCCTCTGGCCAGAGCTCACTCTCCGGGGATTTGGGCAAGTTTCTGTAAAACAGGGGTGAAAATTTTTGCCCTGCAATTGTACAGGCTGCATGTAAGTGGGTTTGAGTGTTATACAAAGACATTAATTTGGGCTGCCAGTGTTCGACTATTGTTTATCCAATTAACTTGCTCACCAGCTAATAAATTGTCCATTCACTGTCTATATTAAACATATTGAATTTTGACATACTTTATTATGTAAGTAATATACATAATTGTGGTAAAAAGAAGACAAATATGAAAAAGAAAATCATTCTTAATTCCACCTACCATCCAGTAATAACTACTGTTACATTTTTATGTCTGCCTTCCATATTTTTCTAAGCATACATTACATGCCTATTCTTTTCTTGCAAATAGTGCACAGTATGTGGTAGATATATTTTTTTAATTGATTTCAGAAAGAGGAAGGGAGAGAGAGAGGGAGGGAGACACATCAATTTGTTGTTCCACTTATTTATGCATTCCTTGGTTGATTGTTTGATGTGCCCTGAGCAGGGATCAAACCTGCAATCTTGGCGTATCTGGACGATGCTCTAAACAGCTGAGCTACCTGGCCAGATAGACATTTTTCTAACGCAGTGAATTTTATCTGCTGCATACCAAGTTGTGACAAAACCTTCGAAGGTTGCTCAAAGAGCTTTCTTGATATTTTTTGGCATACCCTCACAACTTTAATTTGTATTGAAGGCTGGGAGGTAAGGGCAGTCCCCTTCTCCACCTGGGAAAAGGGGAAGCAGAGCTAAAAATAAAATTCTGCTCTGTCAGTGTTTTTATCCTCACCATCATCTGTCTGATGACTAATTGGCCTTAGCATTTGACCCACTTACTGTGATGCTTTCTTAGGGTCCCACAGCATTCTGTTCTTGTCATTCCTTTTTGGTTTGACTCTGCTTTTTCCTTCCCAGGTGTCTGCGGTTGAATGCCAGGGCACAGGATGATATGGAAAGTAGCCGTGTTGCTCGGCTTGATCCAGGGAACTGGTGCTGTTCCTGTGGATGACCCTGAGGACAGAGGCAAGCACTGGGTGGTCATTGTCGCAGGCTCAAATGGTTGGTTTAATTATAGGCACCAGGTAAGAAAATGACTAATGTCTTTCTTTATGGCACTGGCGTTCTGTAAACAACCCCAGACATCATGAATAGAACAGACCCTTGAGAGAGCCCTTCGCGCTCCTTTTAGACTGGCGGAAGCGCGTGTGGTGGCGAGGTTTTGGGGAAATGGGAACCCTCATGTTGCTGGGGGGATTATGAAATGGTACTTTGATTTTGGAAAGCAGTTTGGCAGTTCCTCAAAATGGCCCCCACTGAGTCACATCGATCTAACCTAAGGTTTTCAGCCTTGGAACTATTATGTGTGGGATTAGGTTATTCTTTAGGGAGCTGTCCTGCACATCGTAGGATGTTTGGCAGCACCCTTGACCTCTACTCACTAGATGCCGGGCGCATCAACCCGCTGCCTACCCCGCTGTGATAACCAAAAGTACCTCTGGCTTTTATCAAATATCCCTAGCTGAGACTCACTGGTCCACACCTTCCTTGTACAGATGAGGAAATGGGAACTTAAAGAGGGGAAGTGGCGTGCCCAGGGCCACACAGAAGTTGAGGTGCAGCCCGGACTGAAGCCCGGGGCTCGGGTCAAAGCCTCTCGAAGCCTCTTTGCCCTCCATGCCTCTGCCCTGCTACTCTCCCTTCACAGCCTCCTCCCCAGCATTTCCACCAAGTCAGCCTGGAATAAATTAGAAAAGAATCCACATCTGTAAATACATGGACAGTGTAGCTTCTTGGTGGGCATGTAAAATGGTGCGGCCACTTCGGGAAACAGTCCGGCAGTTCCTCAGAAGGTTAAACATGGGGTCACCATATGACCCGGCGATTCCACTGCTAGGTACACACCCAAGAGAAATGAACGCATGTTCTCACGAAAACTGGCACTCGAACGACCACAGCAGTACTCCTCATTACAGCCAAATGTGGACACAATCCAAATGTCCATCATCTGATAAGTGGATAAACAAAATGTGGTATATCCAGGCAAGGGGCTATTATTTGGTCATAAAAAAGAGGAAATACTGCTACCGCAGTGTGGATGAACCTTAAAAATATTATGCTAAATTAAAGAAGCCAGTTGCAAAGACCACATGCTGTAGAATTCCATTTAAAGGAAATGTCCAGAAGAGGGAAATCTAGAGAGGCAATGTCCGTTTGTAGTGGCCAAGGTCTGGGTGGAAGGGAGAAAGGCTATGGGGTCTCCTTGGGATGATGAATGTGTTATGAAATTGGACAGGGGTGCATGCTTTGTGAATATACTCAAAACCACAGGGTGGTTAAAAGGCTGACATTTATGGTACATGAATTATATCCCAATAAATCGATGTTTAAAAAGTCATTTGATCTGTCGGTCCTCAGAAACAGGACGCATAGACTGTCACAGTATGTGCCAGCCTGTCATCTAAGAGCCATGTGCCCAGGGAACTCACTTAATCCCTGCAGTGGGTTACAGGCAGCAGTTCCAGTCCTGACGCCCCTTTACAGATGAGTGGACTGAGGCATAGAAAGGGCCAGCACTTTACCCAACACGGGTCAGCTGGCAAGTGGTCAGGCCTGGATTCAAACCCAGGCCAATTAGCTCTGGAGCAGCGCTGTCCGGTAGGACAGCCACGTGGGTCACGGTACATTTTAGTGGCGACATTTTTTTAAAAGTTAAAAAAAGAAGAAGTGAAATTTATGTTATTTAATCCAGTATATCCAACTATTATCATTGAACTTGTAATCGGTATAAAAAATTGATAATAAGACAATACACATTTTTTATTTTGTCCTGAGTCATTGAAATCCCGGGTGTTTACATTCACGGCACATTCAGTTCAGACTGGCCACCTTTACAGTGCTCGGCACGCACATTTACAGCGTGTGGCCAGTGGCTGCTGTGTCAGACAGCCCAGGCCTGGATGGAGCCTGTGTCCTGATGGCTGGCCAGTGTCCCCTGTTGGTTTCCCGCCCAGGGTGTCGGTTTTCCTATCTGTTAGGTAGGGTTTGTTTAGATAAACTCCCATGAACTCTAAAATGGATGATTATGGAGTGACTTATTTCTTGAGTGGTTTTCGTATGTTAGCTGAATAGGAAACTTGGCTTGATTAAAAACTTGTTGCCACAGCAAAATGACCACTTTTCCTTTTAATACTTAACAACAGGCCTGACCCATTTCCAGAGTAACGTGAGCACGCGCCTGCTCGGCTGTCAGGCCTCCCCTCCCCCTGCGGCCACGCAAGAGAAAGACGTGCTGCGGATCCCTGAGAGCCCACAGGCCGATTCCGCAGGCCCCTGGTTTTTATACAGCCAACTTTAAAAAATACTGGTCAGACGTCGTTAACTCTAGGTATCCAGTTACGCTTTGTTCCCAGAAGCTCCTTTTTCTGCCTGTTAGGCGTTGCCAGTTTCCCTGGGTAAAGTAGTACTGAAATGGAATGAAGGGAAGCAAGACAACAGGAGCGGCCCCAGGCTGACACCCTCATCTGTAAAGGCGAGGACCTGGCCCTGAGGAAGCGCCCGTGCCGGGTCGCCCGTGCCCGGTCGTCCCGGACCTCCGCGCAGGCCCCTGCCAGCCTGGCTGTGTCCGCAGCCCGCTGCTGGCCGCTGCTTTCTTGACCCTGGAGGTTAATCGTTAAAAGCGTTTGAAAGAGTTTCCCTGTAGAACCTATACAGACTTTTAAACTGACACTTTTATAGAGGCTTCCATTTCCCTTGGATTAACACAGCACTCACCATCAGAGATTTCTTTTGTGAAGGGGAGACTGGTACACCAGGCACGATTGAATCAGCGCTTCCCTATTGCTTTGTGATGGTTGTTTAAACCGTGTTTGGTCTCGACTGAACTGGATTTCTCAGCCTCTCATTTTTGGCTGGGATTCATGGATGACAGAGAGCAGCTTGGTCTGCAGTGGTGCTCGCGGGACAGTCCGAGTGGGGAGGGCAAGGCCTGGGGGCGGCGATTCTGCCAACGGTGGGCGCGGCAGCCCGACTCCGGGGAGTGGGGGAGAGAGGGAGAGGTCCTGAAGTGCAGGCAGCACCTGGTGACAGCTGTACGGTCTGTCCTCCGACAGGCTTGTGAAGGGAAAAAGAAGTAGGTCACTGGGGGAGGTATGGGGCTGGAGGTGGGTTTCCTTCAGCATGGGGAGGTTTGCCCACATGGAGAAGGAATAGCTAAGGCCTGGGTAGGGTAGTGGAGGTGGGTGTTGAAGCAGGTTGCAGGTGAAGTTCATTGTCTTCAGGAGGACTTTGAGGCTCTCAGGAGTTGAGAGGGGAGAGAGGTGTGAGCCAGGCGTTAACCAGGAGAAAGGGGGTTGGGGGAGAGCTTTGAGGTCATTGCTGGGCAACAAGGCTCAGAAGGAGAAGGTTGGGTGGTGGTGTGCTGGCAGGAGGGCAGAGAAGCCATGAGAATGCTGACCCCCCCACCGCCACGGGCTGAGAGTGTGTGGTTGTAATGGAGAGAAAGGGTCCGTTGCCACCTCCAGGAATGAGAGCATGTGTGTGCTGGGGGCCCGGCGGAGGCAGGCCGGTAGCTTCAGCTGGGGCAGAGAGGGAGGGAGAGGTCTTGAACTTGTATATATGGGAGGAGGAAGGAAGAGGTGTGATGATGGAGGGTCAAGTGGCAGCATCATCGTGTCTTTGAAAGACCACCTTTCATTCTGTGTATTTTAAAAATTTGTGCCATTAACGCTTTTTAAAAACAGCTTCACTGAGGCATAAGTGTATTTGTCATACAGTTCACCTATGATAATTGTATAGTGAAGTGATTTTTAGTAAATTCATACAGTGATGCAGGCATTACCACAGTCCAGTTCTAGGACACTCCCATCATTCTGGAAAGTTTCTTTATGCTCATTTGCAATCAGTTTCTGTTTCTTCCCAGCCCCTTGTAACCATGTATCTGCTTCCTGTCTCATTTTGTTTTCTCTGGAAACCTCATATAAATGGAATCAGGCAATATGTAGTTTTTTGTGTCTGGCTTCTTTCACTTAGCTCAGTGGTTTTCAGCCTTTTTCATCTCATGGCACTCATAAAATTAATTACTAAAATTCTACAGCACACCAGAAAATATATTTTTTGCCGATCTGAAAAAAATAGATACAATTTTGATTCATTCTTACCGAACTGCTATTGTTGTGTTGGCTGTTATTCTTTTATGTGACAGTCTAAGGGAAAAGAGGTCAGCGTCCCTGACTAAATAGACAGGTGTCGTGTGTTTTATAAATTCCTGCAGCACACCAGTTGAAAATCGCTGACTTAGCCTGTGTTTTTGAGGTTAATCCAGGTGGTTACAAAGTATCACTTCTGTATTTTAAAAAAGGGCCCAGTGGGAAGAGATTAGGACCAAGTTGGGGGAATGCGGTTAGTGCAGGCGGGCTGTCCTTGTACAAGCCTTTGGATCTGCATAGACCTCAGGTGTCATTCCTGCCCTCCACTTACATGGCAACCCTGCAAAGCCTGACCCTGGGCCTCACCTTGCCAGCACTCAAGAGCACATGGCAGGAGGTGGTATTATCCATACACCTGTTGGGTGAGCACACCACGAGAACCCCTTCTCAGCTTCTTCCTGGTTCAAAAGTGGACCCCCCGCCCCCCACTGCCTGAGACCAGAGCATGCCAATGGTATTTGGCCTTTGCCCCAAGTGGGTGACCTTATTTAGCTGACAGCCAGCCTGAGCTGGGGGCAGCAGGAGCAGAGAACCTGCAGCAGGAAATCACGGGATGCTTTCGGAAGCCCAGCAGAACTAAGCACTGAAACATGCTGAGCCACCGTGATGGTTCAGCAGTCCCGAGGGTAAAGTCTTGCTCAATACCCTCCTCTCAAATGTTACCTCACATGGCCCTTCTGTTTTTAAGAGGAAAAATTCGTATAGGTCAGATATGTTCCAGGAAAGTGAGTCAAGTAGCCTTCAACACCATTTCCGAATTATTTGACTTGGGTTAACCCTACTTTTTATTTCTTTTAAGTGCTAGTAAATACTCCACCCTCTGCCCCCCATTGGAGTTGTTTCCAGCAAGGTTTGGTCTCTGCCAGGATCTCCCTTTGGGTGTGCCACTGGTGTGGTTAGTTCGGCTGACCTCTGGTGTGGTCTGAAGTCCACCTCTGGGTCCACTTGGGTGGGGTTCCAGTGCAGGTCAGGGTCACACGCTGCCTGTAACTGGCCTTGGGCTACCTGTCAGGAGCTACTACGCAGTTTGCTGTTTGTGGCTGCCTCTGCTGGGCCTGGATGTACACATGGGTCGCCTATCTTCTTAAGTGATCTTTACTCAAATCTTTTCTCTTTTTGCCTGTGTTGATTTTTTTTGTAGTACTTTTTAAAAAATACATCTTACTGATTATGCAATTATAGTTGTCCCATTGTTTCCTCCTCTTTGTTCCCTTCCACCCTGCATGCCACCCCCGCCACCAGCATTCCCCACTTAGTTCTTGTCCATGGGTCGTACCTATAAGTTCTTTGGGTTCTCCCTTTTCTATACTGTTCTTAACCTCCCCCTGTCTATTTTATGCCTACCATTTATGCTTCTTATTCCCTGTACCTTTCCCCCTACTCTCCCCCTTCCTCTCCTCACTGATAACCCTCCACGTGATCTCCGTTTCTGTGATTCTGTTCTTGTTCTACTTGTTTGCTTAGTTTGTTTTTAGGTTCAGTTGTTGATAGTTGGGAGTTTGTTGTCATTTTACTGTTCATAGTTTTGATCTTCTTCCTTTTCTTAGATAAGTCCCTGTAACATTTCATTTAATAAGGCCTTGGTGATGATGAACTCCTTTATCTGGGAAGCACTTTATCTGCCCTTCCATTCTAAATGATAGCTTTGCTGGATAGAGTATTCTTGGATGTAGAACCTTGCCTTTCATGACTTTGAATACTTCTTTCCAGACCCTTCTTGCCTGCAAGGGTTCTTTTGAGAAATCAGCAGAGAGTCTTCTGGGAACTCCTTTGTAGGTAACTGTCTCCTTTTCTCCTGCTGCTTTTAAGATTCTCTCCTTATCTTTCATCTTGGGTAATGTAATGATGATGTGCCTTGGTGTGTGCTTCCTTGGGTCCCACTTCTTTGGGACTCTCTGAGCTTCCTGGACTTCCTGGAAGTCTGTTTCCTTTGCCAGATTGGGGAAGTTTTCCTTTATTATTTTTTCAAATAAGTTTTCAATTTCCTGCTCTTCCTTTTCTCCTTCTGTCACCCCTATGGTTTGGATGTTGGGGTGTTTAAAGTTGTCCCGGAGGTTCCTAAGCCTCTCCTCGTTCTTTGAATTTTTGTTTTTTCATTCTGTTCTGGTTGGATGTTCATTTCTTCTTTCTGCTCCCAACCGTTGATTTGAGCCCCAGTTTCCTTCCCTTCACTGTTGGTTCCCTGTATATTTTGCTTTATTTCACTTTGCATAGCCTTCACTTTTTCCTCCATTTTCCAACCATTCTCAGTCATTTCTGTGAGATTACCAGTGTTTTGAACTCTGCTTCTGTTAGGTTGGCTATCTCTTTATCACTTAGTTCTATCTTCAGAGCTTTGATCTGTTCTTTCCTTTCGGTCATATTTCTTTGTCTTGGCGTCCCTACTATGCTGTGAGGGGCGGAGCCTTAGATATTGGCCAGGGCGGGGCAACCAGTCACTGCCTGATGGCGCTGTCCTTGGGGGAGGGGTCCGAGAGGGAACACTGTGACTTGCTCAGCTCTCACCCCCGCTTTCTATCACTTCCCCCACTACCCACAGGCAAATTGGGCCCTCTGGTGCTGATTCCTGGGTGGGTGGGTTTGTGTAAGTTCTAGGACCCTGCGGGTCTCTCAAACAAACTCCTGTGAGACTGGCAGTTTCTCCCGCTGCTGCAACCCCCACAGATTTTTACAGCCAGAGGTTTTGAGGCTTTCCTTCCCTGCTCTGGAATCCTGGATTGCACGGCCTCTCTCTCTCTCCCCAGTTGTGCCCCCCAGTTTATCCACATGCAAATGTGGCGCTGCCCGGTCCACCTGCTGCTGCGCCTTGCCACGCGTGCTCTCTGCCAGGCTGCCCATCTCTGCCCTTCCTACTGGTCTAGACAAATGTTTCTTCTTTAACTCCTTGGTTGTCAGACTTCCATACAGTTTGATTTTCTGGCATTTCTGATTATATTTTGTTTTTAAATTTGTTGTTGTCCTTCTTTTGGTTGTGCAAGGAGACAAAGTGTATCTACCTATGTCTCCATCTTGGCTGGAGGTCCTGCCCGGGTTGATTATCTTATTGAGGTACAAGAGTTCTTTGCATATTCTGGATACAAGTCCTATTAGATAATGTTTTGGAAATATTTTCTCACACTCTCTTTCCTGTCATTTCATTTTCTCAATGTTGCCTTTTCAAATGCTAAAATTTTAAAATTTGATGATGTTCAATTTTTCCATTTTTTTCTTTTATAGACCATGCCTTTGGTGTCATATCTATAACATCTTTGCAGTTATAACTCAAGGTCCCAAAGATTTCTGTTATCTCCTGGAAGTTTTTTTAGCTCTTACATTTAAGTCTATGATCCATTTTGAGTTAACTTTTGTGTATGGTATGAAACAAGGGCCTAAGTTTTTTTTTGCATGTGGATATCCAAATTGTCCCAGCACCATTTATTGAAAGACTGTTCTTTCCCCAGAGTAGTTTTGAAATCAGAAAGTGAAAGCCCTCCCATGTTGTTCTTCTTTTTCAAAATTTGTTTGTCTAGTCTTTTGCCATTTTATATAAATTCTAGGACCATCCTGTGCATCTGCAAAAGTTCCTGCTGATCTTTTAAAAAATTTTTAATAGTCTTGCCCTGGCTGGTATGGCTCTGTGGATTGAGTGCCAGCCTGCAAACCAAATGGTCACTGGTTCGATTCCCAGTCAAGGCACATGCCTGGGTTGTAGGCCAGGTCCCCAGTAGGGAGGGTGTGAGAGGCAACCACGTGTTGATGTTTCTTTCCTTGTCTTTCTCCTTCCTTTCCTCTCTTTAAATATAAATGAATAAAGTATTTAAAAATAAAAAATAAAAAATTTTCATGTCTCAAGTCTCTGATCTGTGAACATGATCTTCTTTAATTTCCTTCAGCAGTATTTTATAATTTTCACTGTGTAAGTCTTGCATTTCTTTTGTTAGATTTATTTCTAAGTTTTTGTTTTTTAAATGAACCTGCTTTCTGAGAGGAGTAATAAGTAATAGGATGATTTATCATGGAGGTGAGTTGCTGGGTGTGTCTACTCCCTTCTACTGTCATCAGAGGCTCAGGATAAATCTGGCATAATAGTGATTTTCTCTCAAAGGCCCCTGTTACCTGTAGATGCGGTGGTGGTGGTGGTGGGATGTGGTCTACATATACATTAACTGTGTGAAGAATAAGAGCTTGAATAAATGGGAAGGGAGATTTTTAAAGAATTAGTGCAAAAATATAAATGTATATGTTTTAAAATAATTTGAAGACCTGACCAATAGGGAGCAATTCACAGCGTGCCTTCTGTGAGAAAGAACATGTTGCTTGTTAGACCTCCAAAAGTGACCTGTTTCTGGGCAAAATCTAACACTCGCCGGAATCATTTCCCCCAGGCCGATGCATGCCATGCCTACCAGATTGTCCACCGCAACGGGATTCCTGATGAGCAGATCGTCGTGATGATGTACGATGACATAGCCAACGCTGAAGAGTAAGTATGGGGTGC
>PVJD01006675.1:0-94936 GCA_004026545.1 Mormoops blainvillei | reverse complement strand
CCTTGATGAAGGAGGCCCGGTCGCTGCCTGGCGGGCTGAACACCTCCACCTCGTCGGAGAAGTGCAGGCCGCCGTAGCGCCAGCTCAGGGCCACCTGGTTCAGGTACAGCTCGTCCTGCAGCTGGCTGATGAACTGTGGCACAAACTGCTGCATGTGGTAGAGCAGGCTGTCAGTGGGGGACTGCATGGTGACGCTCTCCGAGGTGTCCAGCACAAAGTACACGTTGACGGGGCAGTCGGCTTTCTCTGGGGGACACAGGAAGGGTCACGCGGCTGCACTCCAAGGGCCTGAAATGGGCCGTCTTGGGACCCCATGCATGTGGGAGGTCCTGGGCTCTGCCCCACACTGGCCACACCTGCTCGCAGGGCCCTGGCTCCCCACCAGCTGTCCCTGCTGCCCCCTTTGCTCACTAGAGGAGTCAGAGCCCCCATGGCTATACCTGGGCAGCTGCTTCTCTCCGAGGTGTCCGGTGCGATGACCTCCTGCTGCTGGGCGTGCAGGGTCCCCAGGAGCCCCCAGAGCAGGAGGGTGGAACAGGGGCCTCGGAACATCTTGGCAGCACCCGTGGTCCGTGACGCCCTGCAACAGGGAAGAGTGGTTGCTGCAGACAGTGTCCCGCCAAGCAGGTACTGGAGCCCTTCCCTGTCGCCATAGCCCTCTTCCCCCGGATGGTGGGGGTGGCACACACAATGCTGGGGCTCAGGTACCCTGGGTGGGGGGCCACAACATTTAGTGGGTGCAGAGACCTCCAGCTTTGGGCTCAGTTCTGGGTGGCATTAGCATGTTCACCGATGTCCCTATCCCGGAGGCTGGGTCTGGAAGACAGGTAGATTCTCGGCAACTCAAACAGTTGACTGCATTGTGAGAACAGAGCACCATGGAGTAGGGTGGGGGTTACCGGGGTCAGGGAAGAGGGGTCAGAGGGGGCTGGCTGGGAGGAGAAGCACGGGGGCGGTGAGAGAGACCGGGGCCAGGGGTGGGGGCAGGGGTGGGTCTTGGTACTTGATTCCAGCGTCCTAATGGCCGCACACTGACCAGTTAGGGAAAATGGCCTCTGGGGAGGAATATAGGGGCCAAGATGCCGACAGGCCTGGGAGCTGGCAGGAAGTTGGTGCTTGGGGCTGGGGGATCCTCCCCAGAGGCAGTCACTACGCTGGGGTACATTTCCACAGATCTGAGTTTTCCCTGCCCCTTGTTGCCCTCTGTGCCCAGGCCCACCCACCCTGCAGCTACGCAGACCTGGAGAGCACCTGGAGGCTGGGGCAGGCTGGCTGGCTGGGTTTTGGGGACCAGATGTGAGAGGAATGAGGGCTCCGTGGAAAGGTGAGGAAGAGGCCTGGTCTGGCTCTTCTAGTGGGGACCGCTGTGACCTAGTTCACAAGAGCCACCCCCCAGCTGCCTCTCAAAGCCCCTGGAACACAGGGCAGACCCAAAAAAGATATGGCCCTGCCAGGAACTTGTGGCCCTACTGGTGGGGAGCTGCACTAGCTGGCTGGGCCTTCACTGGGCTGGGGGCAAGAGGCGGTGCCCGGAGAGCTCTGGGGGCAGGCAGAGGCATCAGCAGCACTTCAGTGAAGTTTTATTGGTGATGCCCCTAGACACTGGGAACCTCTCGTTTGGGAGGAGGTGGATTTGGAGGCAGGTGTTACTACGCCTGGGTTTACAGTGAGAGGGGCTAGTCCTGGCATAGTTACAGGTGAACAGGACACAGCCCTGTGTCCCTGACATGGAGACGTGGTCAGGGCAAGAGGACGTGATCCTGTGAGTAATAGCTGTGACCCTGTAGGTTGAGATCAAAGCAAGCTCAGCGGGACCACCAGGGAATCCAGGAGGGCTTCCTGCAGGAGGTGACAGATGTGCCAGGTTGAGAAAACTGGCCAAAGGAAAGGAGCTCCTGGCGAAGCAGAGGCTGGTTCAAAGAGGAGGGCTGGGGGCAACACAGCTGAGGAGGGGAGCTGAAAATGTAGGGTGAGGGGCAGACCAGAGTGCAGAACAACCCAGAAGCCATGAGGGAGCTGGGCTGCCACAGTCAGAGCTAATGGGTCCAAAGCCATGAACCACTGGCAATGGCAACTGTGGGTGGGGCCTTAGTCAGGGCGGGGGCTGTTCAGGGCTGAACACCAGGATGTGGGCACAGCTCCATCTTCCACTATCCCTCATCCTGCTGCCCTATATAGGGGAGACACCCCAGTCAGGGTGCCATGGGTCCCATCCTGACCCATCTGCTACAGGTTGGGGAGGAGAGCACCAAGGGGCCAGAAAAACTGCACCCAGATTGACTGTACTCTCCATGCATGTATGTATGTGCACACCCCCATACCCCACACATCATACACACGTACCACATACACATTGCACGCACACATCACATGCTATACATATCACATGCACACTTACACACATACACATCACACACTTAATAAATTAAAAGAGACCCCCATAATAAGTGTCTTGGTAGAAAATCTTACTATTTGCTGTTATTCAAAAGGAGAATTCAAAACAAGAATTTTTCCTTACTATTTCATTGTAATGAGAACTTTCAAAAATATCTACATGGAGGATTAACACAACAGCAACAAACAACAAAGTGCAGGAAACACCTAAAGGGAAAAATTATTTTGGCATTGTGGTAGACAGCCTCCAAGGTGGCCCCCAATTATTCTTGCCTCCTGGTATCCAACCCTTATGAAGTCCTCGCACACACTGAATCATCGCTGGTTGGCCTGTATGACCAACAGAATAACCTGGAGGTGATGGTGCATAACATCCAAGACTAGGTCATAAAAGATACTGTGGCTTTTGCCTGGCTCTCTGGGATTGCTTGCTGAAGGGGAAGCCAGCTAAACATGAACACTCCCAAGCAGCCTTTGCAGAAACCCTTGAGGGGAGGAACTGAGGCCTCCAGCCAACAGCTGTAGGAGTGAGCCATTTTAGAAGCATATCCTCCATCCCAGTCAAGACTTCACATGACCATGACCCTGGCCAGTATAGATCATGACTGCACCTCATGATGACCCTTGAGCTAGAACCACCCAGTCAAGCCTCTCTTAAATTCCTGAGCCAAATAAATTATGAGATAGGAAATGCTTCTTGTTTTAAATTACTGAGTTTTGAGGGAATTTATTATCTAGCAATAGATAACTAAGAGGCATCAAACTTCCCCCCAACCCCCGCACAGTATTGTAGACAAAAGACAATAATATAATAACTTTGGAATTTTGAGAAAAGCAAAATGAACAAACAATGTCTTCCCAGTCAACTTATCTTTTATGTGCAAGAGTAAAAGTCTCAAGGGAAAATGGGCTCAGATCTATACTACCTATATACCATTGTTAAAAAAAATTCTGCAAGGAATTTCTGCAGATAATGGAATAAATAAGGTGTCAAAGAAACTTGAGAAATGCCATAAAATATAGAAAATGAAGGGAAAAAGAGTCAAGAAGCATAAAATTAAATGCCAGAAAAATGACACAGATTAGTTGTGGCAATAAATGTAAATGGTTTAAACTCTCCCATTAAAGACAAACATTCCTAAATTGGTTAAAAAAATGAAGTCCATGTCAATGATGTTTATGAGAATCATACTTTAAGCTGAATGTCACAGATGGTGCAAAGAAAATGAAGTGTGGAGAGGTGGATGCAAATGAAAAGAGAGGGGCAGTATTGTGTGAGGCCGGGTAGAATTTAAGACAGAAGAATGAGGGATGGGGCCAAGGAATAGATAAAGGTTGCAGTCTAGTTATAAATCTTTATGTACTAAATTTCACAACATAAAATTGTATAAAGCAAAATCTAAAAAACTGAAGAGAAACTTACAAACTGAAATCATGGTAGAGGACCAACTTACCTTTTTAAGTTATTGACAGATCAGGTAAACAAAAAATATAGAATCTGAATGTCAATTTTTATAAAACTTTGATAGTAACAAGTAGGGAGTATATTTTTTTAAACATAAAAGATTTGGATAATGTGAATAAAATACATACATTTTATCTATTTATGTCTTTGAACCTAGAAGTAGGAAATATATATTCTTTAAAAAAGGATTTTATTTACTTATTTTTAGAAAGAAGGGCAGGAAGGAAGAAAGAGAGGGAAAGAAACATAGGTGCATGAGAAAAACATCGATCAATTGCCTCTAGCACACTCCCAACAGGGGGCTGGCCGACAACCCAGGAATGTACCCTGACCGGGAATTGAACTGGCGACCTTTTGATTTGCAAGATGACACCCAACCCACTGAGCTACACCAGTCAGGTGGGAATATATAGTCTAAAATTTTTTACAAAATTTGATCCTAGAGTAAGCCACAAGGAAAGCTTAAATTTATTTTAAAAAATTGGAAATTGTACAGATCAAATTCTCTGAGTCACAATGCACAACCAGTCACTGATAAGACAAAGAAAAAAAATCAAAACACCTGAAAATTAAAAAATTCTCTCTTATAAAAACTACATAGAAATTGGTACCAATGAGAATGTTACACATAAAAACAAACATGAGAATGCCAAAGCTATACTCAGAGGAAAATATATTGTCTTAGATACTGTATGTTATAAAATAAGAAATTAGCATAACAATTTAGGCATGTAGTTGAAGTAACTAGAGACAAAGAAAAATAACAAAGTGAATCTCAGGAAAGCCAGAGAGAGAAAACAATAAAAAATAAATCAATTGATTAAAAAAATACCCAGACTAGTATAATAAATAGATCTAAGAGCTGACTCTTTGAAAAAGCCAATGAAATAGAAAAAAATTTTAGCAAGTCTAATCGATAAATACGAATATGAAAATATACAAATTTAAGGATAAATAATATGATATATGAAGGAGGTTTTTGTGGCTGTTTGTTTTTAACAGCCACACCACATGTTACTCTAAGCTAATACATGTGAAAGGCTATTTTCTGGGAAAAGTTTTGAGAAGAGGTGAGGAATTGGCTAAACTCTGCCCTAGAAGGAATGGACACACTGGAAAGAAATATATCCCCAAAGGCTCTGGCCCAGACAGTTTTCTAACAAATTCTTTTGCATCTTCTAGGACAAATACATACCTGCTATTTAACCTGCTTCAGGGCATAAAATTACGCTTCTTTTCAATTCATTTTTAAACTTGGCAAAACCTGAGACCAAAACTTGACAAAAGAAATCCCTAAAAGGAGCTCTACAATTTAATATTAGAAAATAAAGTCTAGTAGCATATTAAGGACCACTATACCAGAACAAAGATTTAGTTATGATAAAAATACAATGATGCAACACTAGGAAATATATTAATGTAAGTCACATTACTATAAAAAAGAGGAAATCATTTTCTGCTTTAATAGAGCCCCCAAATATCTATTTCTGATTTTTAAAAAAGACAAGGAAAATTCACAATAAATTTAGGAGTTGGATTAATATTATAAAGTAGATAAATTTCAAATTTAGACCCAATATCATATTTTACACAAAAACTAAAATAGAGGTCCTTCTCTTTGTAGATCACAGACCCTTTTAGGATTCTGGAAAATTTCACCTGACACAAATGCACAGGTATGTATATATCAGAAATCATATCCTTTATGAATTTAGGGAGTCCATGGACCTGATCCTGGATTAAAAACTCCTGCACTCAAAGAATATCCATTAGAGTACAAAAAAGGAAAAAGACAAAGAGTGTTCATCTCACTCTATTATTCAGTGTTGTGTTGGAAGCCAATGCAATAAGACAAAAAAACCCAAACCAAAACAAAACAATCCCACAAAAATCCAAAGTATTAATCTTGGAAAAGAAGAGATGGTAACTGCCCTGTTTAAGATGGGACTGTCTACCTAGAAAACCCAATTAAATCAACTAACCAAAGTTTAGGGGAGAGACAGATAGGTGGGGGGAGTAGAATGCAGTGAGGCAGTTAAAAATATTGTGTATACATACACACACATATATGTATATACAAAAGCTATGAATTTCCTTCTATTAGCAACAACCAATTAAATAATGTAATAAAAATAGTATTTAAACTAGCAAGAAAAGAAATATAAATCCAAGGAATAAACTTAACAAAAATCTATTTTTAGAATGTGCATGACTTAAGAAAAACTAAAAATTTTTCTAAGGAACACATTGGAGTGATAAATCTTGGTTTCAGATGAGAAATGCAATATTTAAGAATATCAGCACTTCTAATATATAAATATAAAACTGAATAAAAATTTTGATTAAAATCTTCAAGAAAAGTTTTTGGTTTTTTGCTTATATGTATTGACAAAATAAATCTAAGAGTCATCTGCAAGCATAAGTAAAAGTTGCTCAGAAAAATAAAAAAATAAAGGGTGATGAGGAAACACTCTATGAAGTGCAAATGATACAATCAACTAACAGTGATTAAACATTTGTGGTTTCGGTGCTGGAATGGGGCAACTGACCATACAGCACTGGGCACAGCAACATACATGAAGCGAGGAAATGAGATAGTGGCCTTCAGAGCAGGAAAAGGGCTGGGACCAAGGGCTCGCAATGTGAAGTGAAATAAAGGTAATCCTACCTTATACAGGACATTGAAATAAATCTCAGAAGAAGTAACTGAGTACAAAATATGAACCAAAAAAGTCTTTGAAGAGAACAGAAAGGATGAAATGACAATGCACTATCTTATAGTTACTCTCTATATTTGTAGCACAGTTACAGACACTGTGCTACATTGCTTAGCACTTACAACAGCCCTTGGACATAGGTACTATTATAACATCATTTTATAGGGGAGGAAACTGAGAGTTAGTGTAGGTAACTTGTCCAAGATGTTCAGCTAATAGCTAATGTCCAAACCCAGGCAGGTCAGGTCCAAGTTTGCACTCCTGACGACGGCTTCCACACATGACCTTAGATATGATAAAAGCGGCATGAGCAGAGTGGAAAGGGACCAAGAGCCAGGCAACAGAGTTCCCAGGTCATGATCAAGATGTTATATTCTTAAAATTTCTGATTGCCTGTTATTAAGTATGTAAATATTTATAACTGTCATATCTTCTTGCTATATTGAACCTTTTATTAATATATAATATCTTTCTTTGTCTCTTATAACTGTTTTTGATTAAAGTCCATCTATCTGATATTAATATAACCACCCTGAATTCTTTTGGTGCATGGAATAACCTTTTCCATCCTTTCACTTTCAACTTATTTGTGTCTTTGGATATAAGGTGAGTATCCTGTATATAGCAATACAATTGAATCATTAAAAAAAATCCATTCTGCTACTTTCTGTCTTTTGATTGGATGGTTTATCCATTTACATATAATTAAAGTATCTACTGATAAGGAGAGGCTTACTTTTGTCATTTTGTTATTGTTTTCTACATACCTTATAGCTTTTTTGTTCCTCATTTTCTACATCACTTTCTTCTTTTGTATTTAGTTGATTTTTGTAGTGAAACATCTACATACCTTCTTCACTTTTTTTGTATACATACTTGAAGTATTTTCTTTGTGGTAACCATGGGGATTATATTTAAATCCTAAAGTTGTAACACTGTAACTTGAATTTATATCAGCTTTATATCAGTAATGTACAAAATCTTTGCAGCTTTAAGAGCTTCATCCCTAGCCCTTTCAGTTATTGATGCAACAAAATCACATTTTTAAAAAATTCTTTAAATTAAAAACATTTTTAAAATGTAGTTTACATTCAATATTATTTTGTATTACTTTCAGGTGAAAAATAACATAACCCTTTAAATTATGTAGAAAACAAAATGTGAAGTTACAAAGTTAAAATTATACTAGCTTTTAGACTAATAATTGTTTTTTTAAAAGTATTCATTTCTTCAATCATGTGTAAAACAAAGAGTGGAGTTATATATCATTGTTACAATAATAATAGTTTTTATAATCGCTCATGTACTTATCTTCATTGAGATCTTTATTTCTTCATATGCTTCAAGTTACTGTCTAGTGTCCTTTCATTTCACCCTGCAGGACTCCCTTGAGCATTTCTTGCAAAGCAGTTCTCATGATAAGAAAATCCTTTAGCTTTCTGTTTATCTGGAAATGTTTTAATTTTACCCTCACTTTTGGAGGACAGTTTTGCTGGTATAGGGTTCTTGGGTGACAGTTTTTATTTTCTTTTAGTATTTTAATATATCAGCCCACTGCATCTAATCTCCAAAGTTTCTGATGAGAAATCTGCTAATAACCTTATTGAGGATCCCTTGGATATGATGAGTCACTTCTCTCTGGCTAATGTCAAAATTCTCTCATCTTGTGACAGTTTTATTATAACGTGTTCAATGTGACTCTCTGAGTTCATTCTACTTGGAATTCATTGATTTACTTGAATGTTTATATTTATGTTGTTCATCAAATTTGGGAAGTTTTTGGCCATTATTTCTTCAAATATTTTCTCTGCCCCCCACCCCATTGCCTTCTGGAACTCCAACAACATGTATGCAGGTCTCTTGGGCTCTGTTCACTTTTCTATAATCCTTTTTTTTCCTATTCCTCAGAACATTGCCTTATCTTCAACTTCATTGATTCTTTCTTCTCTCTGTTCATATGTCTTTGAATCTCTCTAATACATTTTTAAAATTACACTTATTGTACTTTTCAACTCCATTATTTCTAGATTCTCTATAGGTTCTCTGCCTCTTTATTGATATTTCCATTTTGTTCATGACTTTCTCCATGTCTTCTTTTATTTTAGTTCTTTGAATATCTTTAAGATGGTTGAGTTAAAGTCTTTGTTTGGTGGATCCACCATCAGGTCTCTTTCAGGGACAGTTTCTGTTGGTTTACATTTTTTCCTCTGAGTGGGCCATATTTTCTTGTTTCATTGTATGTCTTGCAACTTTTTGTTGAAAACTGGGTATTTGAATCTAATAATGTGGTAACTCTGTAAATCAAATTCTTTCCTGTTACTAGGGTTTGCTGGTTTTCTTTATTTGTTTTTGCTTTGATTGTTGTAGGCTGTCTCTGTGCCAAAGTTCACTCTGAGGTGTAAATGTAAGATTGTCTCAGGTCTTTTCTGAGCCTGCACCTTCCTCTGGGCATGTATATGCATTTGTTTCTGAATGTCCTAAGCTTCAGTGTCTGGCTCCCAAAAGGAGAACAAGAAAAATAAATGGGAGGAAAAGATGCCAACCCTTTAAACCCCCTTGAAGTAAATTCAGCTGGAGAGGAAAGGACTTACAGTAATGGGGAGAAATGTAACAACAGTGGCAGCCTCAATAGGTTTAAAAATAAACTACACAAAGTATCTTCTCTGATCATGAGGGGATAATGTTAGAAGTCAGCAAGAGGAGGAAAATGGAAAAATTCACAAAACTGTGGAAATTAAACAACTCACTCTTAAACAACCAATAGATCAAAGACGAAATCACAGGAGAAATTAGAAAATACTCTAATTTTCTAATTAGAGTATTAGAAAATACTCTAATTATTTTTTAATTAGATAGAAATAGAAATCTATTTCTATTTGTCTGTCTAATAGACAGGCACTAATAAAAATGAAAATGAAATATACCAAAACCTAAGAAACACAATGAAAGAAGTGTTAAGGAGGAAATTTACAGCTCTAAATACATAAAAGACAAAAAGCATTTCAAATTAATAATCTAAGTGTACAATTTAAGGAATTAGAAAAAGAAAAACAAACTAAACCCAAAGATAGTGAAAGGAAAGACATAATAGAGATTACAGCAAAGATAAATATTAAAATAGGAGATAGAAAAACAATAGAGAAAAATCAATGAAAGCAAAAGTTAGTTCTTTGCAAAGATCACTATTGACAAACCTTTAGCTAGATGGAGTAGGAAAGAAATAGAGAAGACCCAGATTACTAAAATCAGAAATTAAAGTGGGGGCTTTACTACCAATTTCACAGAAATAAAGAGGATTATATCAAAGTACTATAAGCAACTGTAAGCCAACAAATCAAGTAACCTAGATAAAATGGACAAATTCCTAGAAACACAAAGCCTACAAAGGCCAAACCATGAAGAAACAGAAATTAAGAACTGACTTATAAGTAGTAAGGAGATTGAATCAGTAATTAAAATCTCCTGACAAAGAAAAGCCCTGGACATGATGGCTTCACTGGTGACGCCTACCAAACATTTAAAGAAAACCTAACACCAGTACTTCTCAAACTTTTCCATTTCAATTCACCAAACTTCAATTGAAGAGGAGGGAATACACTCTAAGTCTTTCTATGAGGCCAACATTACGCTTGTACCAAAGCCAGGCAAAGACACTACAAGAAAAGAAAACTGCAAACAAATATACCTTATGAACATTGGTACTATAACCCTCAACAAAACACTAGCAAACAGAATTCAGTAGGATAGCAAAAGTATTAAACACCATGACCAAGTGGGATTTATTTCTGGAATGCAAGGATAATTCAACATATAAAAATCTATCAATGTAATGCACCACATTAACAGAATGAAGGAAACAACTCTCATGATCATCTCTACTGATACAGAAAAAGTTTTGATAAAATTCAACACCCTTTCATAGTAAAAGCACTCAACAAACTAGGACTAGAAGGAAACTACCTCATATAATAAAAGCCATCTATGAAAATTCTATAACAAACATCATCAAACATCAATGGTGAGAGACCGAAAGCTTTTCCTCTAAGATCAGGAACAAGGTTAAAATGCCCACTTTTGTCACTTCTACTCAACATAGTATTAGAGGTCCTTGCCACAGCAATTAGGCAAGAAAAAGAAATAAAAGTCATTCAAATAGAAAGAATGAAATAAAATTATTTGCAGGTGACATGATTTCATATTTAAAAAATCCTAAAGATCTCACAAAAAGAAACTTAGAATAAATAAATTCAGCAAAGTTCAGGATACAATGTCAACACTGAAAAATCAGTTACAGTTTTGTACACTAATAATGAACAGTGCAAAAAGGAAATTAAGAAAACAATTCAATTTACATTAGCATCAGTAGAATAAAATAGGAATTACCATTACCAAGGAGGTGAAAAATTTATTCGCTGAAAACTATAAAACATTTCTGAGAGACATTACAGATATAAAAAAATGCAAAGATGTTCCATGTTCATGGATTAGAAGACTTAATATTAAGGTGTCGATATTACCAAAGTGATTTACAGATTTTATGCAATCTTCACAAAATCTCAATGCTGATTTTTACAGAAATAGAAAAATCCTTCCTAAAATTTATAGGGATTCACAAGTGACCCCAAATAGCATAAACAATCCTAAAAGACAAGGACAAAGCTGAAGAACTCATACTTTCTGATTTCAAAACTTACCACAAAGCTACAATAATCAACACAATATGATAATGGCATTAAGACAGATAACAGACCAGGGGAATAGAATAGAGAGTCCAGAAATAACCCTTGCACATATAGTGAAATGATTTTCAACAAGGGCGTCATGACCATTCAGTTGGGGAAAAGACAGTTTTTCAACAAATAGTGCTGGAAAAACTGGGTATCCACCTGCAAAAGAATGAAGCTGGAACCTTACCTAACACCATACATAAAAAAGAACTCAAAATGGGCCCATAACCCATTTAGTAAGATCTAAAACTATAAGAATTTAGAAGAAAACATAGGACAAAATCTTTACAACATTTTGTCACCAAGAGCACAAACAACTAAAAAAAAAAAAAAAAGACGAATTGGCTTTCATGAAAATTAAAAAGAAAATTGTGAGTAAAAACGCAACCTACAGAACAGTAGAAAGTATTTGCAAATCATTTTTCTGATAAGGGATTGATATCTATAATATATAGAGAGCTAAAAATGAACAATAATCCCCCCCCAAACAACTTGACTCTAAATAAGGACTTGAATAGACATTTCTCTAAAGAAGAATTGTAAATGGCCAACAAGTGCACAAAAAGATGTTCAACTTTACTAATTAGGGAAATGCAAATCAAAATTATGAGATACCACATCACTCTCATTAGGATGGCTACTATAAAAAAACAAAATAAAAAGTGTTGGAGAGAATGTGGGGAAACTTGATTTTTTTGCTGGGAACATAAAATGGAAGAGCTGTTGTGGAAAACAGTATGGTGGTTCCTTAAAAAAATAAAAGTGGGTTTACCATATGCATATGATCCAGCAGTTCCACTTGTGGGTATATACTCAAAAGAATTCAGAGCAGAGTCTCAGAGAGATAGTTGACCCATGTTCACAGCAGCACTATTCGCAATGGGTATAACATGCAGGCAACCTGAGTGTCCAGTGATGGATGAATGGATAAGTATAATGTTGTGTATACAGACGATGGAATATTATTCAGCCTTAAAGGGGAAGGAAATTCTGACACCTACTACAACATGGGTGAGCCTTAAGGAAATTTTGCTAATAAAATAAGTCGGTCACAAAAAGACAAAAACTGTATTATTCCAATTACTGTACTTTGCCATGTATAATGTGCTCCCATGGCTACTGTGCACCCACATTTTTGGCCCAAACTTTCAGGAAAAAAAATCTTTCCTTTTAATTTTTAATTCAATTATTTATTTATACCTAGAAATGAAACCACTTATCTTATTCCAGGGTATTATTTTGCATATGGATATCGTTACTGCTTTCTAGAATAACACTTTTAACGCATAAGCATAAATAAAAGAATTAAAAACATTTATATAGATATGGAGTTAGTACTTCCTGTGTAGAATGCGCATCCTTATTTTTCCCTCAAAAATTTGGGCAAAAAAGTGCGCGTTATACACGGCAAAATACGGTAAATGAGATATTTAGTATCTCAAAAATCACAGACAGGAGCTAGAACAGTGGCTGCCAGGGGCTGGGGGAGGGATTGGGGAGTTCAGTGTTTAATGGGGACAGATTTCACTTTTGCGAAAGGAAAAGAATTGCAGAGATGGCTGAGGGGGTAGGTACAACAATTTCAATGCACTTAATACCATTGAACTATATGCTTAAAAATGGTTAAGACATTACATTTTGTTATGTGTATTTGACCACGATTTTTAAAAATTGGTTGGGGGGGAAGCTCTTACAAACTAGTAAACAATCAGCACCCAGGAGGCGATTGCGGAAACCATCGTCCGGCAAGTAACAACACTGCAAACGGGAATCAAAAATGCCGAACCGCACAAAAGCCGAAGACAGGCAGGCAAACCAACGAGGCAGCATTCCTCATCTATGAAACTGGCAAATAAGAAAAAAGGCAGTGACATTGCCCATCGTCTGGCCCTCGGGACAGACACCAGGGTCCTTCTCCACTTCTCTGGCAGGCATCTGAAAACAGCCTTGAAAAAGCCTTGACGACTTTCACAAGTTTTGACCCAGATTCTGCTGTCCTGGGAGAAGGGGCCTCTCACAGCTGGGGTCCCCACCCTCCATCTGCTCATCACTGTGTCTACAATGGGCCACCACCACGGGCGTGGCGTGGGGAGTGGACATGTTTCAAGTCCCTGGTGGGTCTGTGGAGAATGTTGCTTTATGATATGGCCCAAACCCAACGTGTGCCCCTCAGACGGGGGCCGGTCCCACAGGAGCTGTTCAATGAGCTGTGTCACATGGACCCAGGGTCCCCTTTGGTTTTGCACAAATGTGCAAGAGGAACCACAGGAGGGACTGACCCATTGAAATACTGGGCCATGTTTAAAAGGAATGAAACTGTAATATTTGTGTTCTTCCTAAAACAATCACAAAAGCTAAGTTTTTCCAGGATTATAAAGTGTTTTGTGGCTGCAAACATGACCTACCTACGCCCCCTGCTCCTGAAGAACCCCCTAGCAGCCCTAGCAGCCCTGGCAGGTAAACAGGGCAGGTGCTATCAGTCCTGCCCTCATGCTACAGACGAGAAACCAGAGGTGGAAGAGGAGGGTGGGAGCGGCCCACGCCCTTTGCTGAGGCCCTGGGAAGAGCCTCAGGCCCAGCTCCGAGGCTCCTCTGCCACCCATGGCTCCCCACACACCTGAGGGACTGCAGGTGGCCCCCTCCACAGCAGAGTCACCTGCGCTGGCTGGCAAGGCAGAGTCCCCACTGGGCATCTGTGCGCACTGCCCAGTGCAAGGGACCCAGTGCCCCACCTGACCAGGCGGCCCAGTGGATCAAGCCCAGCTTTCACCCCGGATGTGACCTTCCCTGTGGCTTCCACTGCAGATGAGCCCAACGACTGGCCCAACCGGCTGTGGTCTGCACAGGCCGCCCAGGTCATTTCGCCAGCACAGCATGGCAGCTTCAGAGCAGCCGGAGTGGCCCAGAGGCCTACTGAAACCTATGTCCCGCCAAGGGTACACACCTGGGCCCCAGGTGCCCAGCCCCTCCAGTCTGGCCAGGAGATTCTGAGTCTCTTAGGCCTGGGGGCCCAGGCCCAGGCCCTGTCCCCCACCCCACCCTCCTGCTTCTGAATAACTGAGGGAAGGCAGGCAACTTCCCTCCTGGAGCCCCAAATGCCTGTCCCGCCTCCTGGCCTTGGATGGTAGACAAATGTAAGATGGCCTCCCGGCCAGAGCTCCTATACTGAAAGGAAAAAACCAGGGAAACCTGTGGATCTCAAGCCTACTTCTTTTTGGACATCCATCTGAAGGCGAAGTTCCTCTCCTCTGGGACAGCTGGGTAGACCAGGGGTGTGGGAGCTGGCTGTCTCTTTTCTGGGTATAGGGGCCATGTTCTAGGTGGGCACTGGGCAGAATGGTGGGAACACCTGAGCCACCACGCCCTGCTGTTTTGTGTTCTTACTGTGTTACTAGGGTCAGTAGGCCTCTCCCAGGTTGACTCCTTCCCCCATGTCCTGAGGGTGCTGGGCCCCTGGAACTCTGCTGGGGTGGGTGGGGAATCCTGTGTGGGGCGGGGCCTGGCCCAGCAGGGAAGCCACCACAGGCGGGATCAGCGGGGCTGCCACCTCCCTCCCTGCCACTTCCACTCAGCGCCCTACTTCGTCTCCCCAGCAGAGTTCACGGGAGGAGGCCGGGGTGTGGAGGGCTCCTCCAGCCAGAGGAATGGGGGAAAGGCTGGGTTGTTACTGATTCCAAGGGTAGGGGTGTGTGACTGTCCCCCCTCCCCACCCTGTTCCTACCGTTGGGGTACTGGACACCCCGTCCTCCCCTGTTGCCCCTGGGAGCTCATTCTATTCTGGCCACTTTTTCCAGGAGGAAGAGCACCCTCTGCCTTAACCCAGGGAAGAAGGGCCCACACCACTGGAGACCCTGTGCCCAGTTCTGTATCAAAGGGGGGTCTTCCCAGGGTGTGACTTGGGCCCTCAACCCTCTGAAGGTGTTTTCCAGGCCACAGATTACACCAGACTTTCCAGGCTCTTGAATGGGTCTGAGTTCAGATCCTGAGCCCCGCCAGCTATTTGGTGACTTGGGGGAGGTGGTGAGGTCCCTGCAGACAGCCCCAACTTCTGCATCTTAGCATTGGTGAGGAATAGGGAGGGAGCTCCCATTCCCAACTCTGTTCCAGAAGAGGCCAAGTGGGGGGTCAGCAGGCAATTAACTTGGCGTCCCCTAGTCCCACCGCAGAGGCAACTAAAGCGTGGACGTGAGGAACTGTGATCTAGGGCCGAGCGGTTGAAGTGGGGCCGCGAGGGAGGGCCCATTACGTCGGGCAGGCAGAGCCCGTGGGGGCGCCGGCCTGGGAGAGCCCATCCCCAGCACCCTCGGGACCCAGGTCCTCTTCGCTCCTGTCCTGTTCGGTCGAGCAGGACTTGCCAGCCAGCAGGACGAGGTTCTAGGAGGCTGTCCGGGTCCCAGGGCCAGACCCCACGTCCCCGCGCAGAGGGTCCCCGTCCCGGGCCCGGGGTTGAGGGGCGCTTACCTGACCCCGAGCGCGCGCAGGGCGCCCTCTCCGGACACGTCCCGAGGAGGCTCCGAGTCTTGACCGCCGAGAGTCGGCGCCGAGTGGGCAGGAGGGAGGGGACCACGGGAGGGGCCGCCGTCTTTATACCCACCCCGCCCCCTCCCAGCCCGCCCCCAGATTCGCGGCCACTGGGAGGCGCTGCGGCCACGCGTATGGGCCGGTGCGGGGGCACCGCGGGCAGGGGGTACGGAGAGGGAATCTGGGAAGGGCCGAAAGGGAGTGGGGGCAGGAAAGACCCCCTCCCTCCCCCTAGACCCTGCGAGGGTGGGGTGCTTCCACCTCTCCAGAAACAGTCCTGGGCGAAGTCAGAGGCCTCCCCACACCCGGCTGGTCCGCCTGCTGCCCCCGCCTCACTCCCCGGGCCGCGTCCACTCTGGGTTGGGGACCACGCCCCGCACTGAGAGTTGACGAGGGGCGACCTGCACTCCCCCTCGAAGGAGATGTCCCTGGCTGCGGCGCCGCAGGGCCCTCCCGCCTGGTGTCCCCCTCCTCACAACCCCCTGCTCAGTGCCTGCCTGCTCAAGCACAGTGGGGCTCCAGCCTTTCTCCGTCCGGGACACACAGCTCCCGCATCACCACTGGTCGGGACAAGTGTCCTTGGTGGCCTCCTTTGGCCCTGAGCCCTGGGAGCAACAGGGCGAGGTTAGAGGACAAGGGCCTGCCGGAAGGGCTGGGGGGGGCAAGGGTAACCAGGACAGCCAGAGCCTCGGGTGCTCCGGGTGGGGGGCAAGGGCCCTCTCCTTGCAAGAAGACCACAGGTACCCGTGACGCTGGGCCCTGGGGCCACTGCGATGTCCCTACTGCGGTGGGGATCCCCACTCCCGACCGTGGGGCGGCAGCCCCCCAGGACAAGGGTTTCTCCTCGAGGTGAGATGTTGGCAGGACTGGGGGCCAGGTCCTGGGCTGTGGGACAGGACGGCATCACCACCATCCTTGGCAGGGTGGGAGGGCTGGCAGGGCCAGGCAGCACACTGCGGCTCGAGCCTTAGATGAGCAGCTCTGCAAATCTCTGATTCGGCCCTCTCCCGCGGAAGGGAGAGGGACCCCAGAGCTTCCTGGTCACCTGCCTGTGCCCCAGGGAGGTCCCTGGGTGCACACCCCCAGGTCTTCCTTTCCTGACCACCTCTTTCCATCTGCGCCCTGGTTCTGTGACCCTGGGCCCCATCTGGCCAGATAGTAAGGTGCCAAAGGCAGGGGTCCGTAGAGGTAACTACATTCTTAGTGCGCCCAGCAGTAGTGGTTATTCAAGCAGAGGAGGAACGACTTCCTGCGTGAGGAGGGACAGGCTGCCCCCGCTCTGCTGTCCAAAGTCCTGCAAGTCTGCCCTGGCCCCAGCACACGGCCTCCCACCCGTTTCCAGCTCCCAGAGCCCCTCAGGCTGGACTCTGCTCTCCACCGCCTCCCTCCCTGGGCAGTGCCAATCAAGTGCTGTCCTCGGCCACCTGTCCTGTGGGCGGTGGGTGCCTGGAGCCAGGGGGCACTGGAGAGGGTGTGTGTGTGCGTGTATAAGTGTGTGAGTGTGTGTGTGGAGTGTGTGAGTGTGTGTGTGCCCCTGTGAGCATGGGAGTTCACGTGTGTCTGTGTTTACATGTGCATAAGTGTGGCAGCCTCCTGCCGGTCACGATCAGAGCTCAGGTCCTACTCCTGGAGCACACAGACTGGGGACCCATGTGCTGCCCCCTGCATCCGCCTGCCCTCCCCAGGGCTGAGCTTCCCTCGGGTAGGAATGCAGTCCCACTCCTTTAATTAGGGGCTCATTTGGCTCTATGTGTTCCCATCAGCTTGCCATTCCTCTCCTCCCACCCTGTCCTTCACAGGGGTCTTTCCTGTGGTCTGTGGGCTCCTGCGTCATCTTCAGCCCCTCCCTGGATCCTTCATAGCCATTGCCCCATAGATCTCTAATCACATCCAGTCCTGTCTAGGTGTCTCTGCAGAGGACCCCAGTGGACACAGGGAGCGCAGGAGGGGTTCTGCTGGCTCCCCCACCACTGGAAGGTGAAGGGACGCCATCCTTGTTGGTGTGAGAGGTACAGGTAGTTCCTGGAACAAGGCGGAGGCCCAATTGCTAGATTTCATTAGGGGTGACCTGGGAAACCATCCCTGTGGAAGGGAGCAGCTTGCAGGTACGAGGACGCAGGAGATTGAAGGGGGCAGCGGGTTGGTTGCTGAGTGGCACTGACAGTCCTGCAGAGGAATAAGGGAGACCAGCAGCAAGGGGCCCAGAGTGAGGACAGGGGCCTCTTTGGCCTGAGGAGAAATCCCATCTCTGGCAGAGGACATGATGAGAGGACTTCGGCCCCAGGCGAGTTTGAATGCTCCCTGACGCTGGCCTGTGAAGGTCAGGACCGCAGCTGGGATAACCTGAGACCCTGAGACACCGCCTGGGACATCCGAGTGGAAGCCTGAGGACCTGGGTCTGCAGGCCCCTGACCTCTCAGAGCCCTTGGAGGGCCACCCCTCCCTCGTAAGAACCAGCACGTCCTCTGTGCTGGAAGAGGCTGAGCTCCTCGCGCCCAAACAAGGCACCAGGTGCCCTCATCGAATGCCACCCCATGCTGTCCTCTGGCTGCCAGGACAGTGACCAGGGAGATAGGCCAATGTAGCCTAGATGGGGACATGCTGGGCCTGTTCAGGGAGGGAAGGAGCTGCCAGCACTAACTGCGGGAGCCAGAGGCGCCCCTGGGGAAGGATGTCAGGTCACTGACTCAGGCGCCAGAGCCGAAGACGGGAAGGGAGCATTAACTGACTCGGAGACACTTTCTCGGAACAAGAAACTTAATCCGCTGGCAAGCTCTTCAGGTCATGAGCAAACTTAGTTCTGGGGAAGCTGACGACCCGTGTCAAGCAGAGCGGACGTGAACAAGCTGCTTTTGTAGGTGGCCAAGGAGGAGCAAAGAGGCAGGGGCTCCAGTAAGAAGGCACGATCCCTGCTCTGCTCTTGGACTGGAGCTAACTTTCCCATCTGGAAGTGCTGACTGCAGAGGTGGCCAGTCACCAGGAGGAGGGACCAGGCTACACCTGCACACATGTAAACTGTAATATTCCCCAGTTCCCCCCTAAAGAGACCTACAGCATTTACTGGGTGACCGAACACTGGGGAAAGGACCATCAAGACATTTTAAGGACAACTGGACATAGCATCTGAGTGGACACTGACATCTGGAGACCCAAAGTGTCATCATGGTCTCCCTATTGGGGGAGGGGCCAGGTAGTAAAGGGAATTCTGGTTGGAGTGTTGGTCACTGTGGGCCCCCTGGTCAACAGACCACCCAGTGGTCATTTCCCTGGTCCCCCAAGTGGGTCATTGTACCTGCACATTGGGATCCTGACCTGTGTGCTCAAAGGCATTGTAGGAGGGACACCCAAGGACAAACAGTGAATGCTGCCCCCTTCACAGCTTGGGTGGAAAAGCACAAACAACATGGTGTCCCTGGAGCTCAAGCTCTGGAGGCCGCAGGTGTAGTGGCCCATCACGTCTCCATGAGGTCGAGAGCCAGTCTGGGCCTTGCAGAGAATGTCAGATCCTGGACAGTGACCCTGAGGCCTTACCAAGTAACAGCCAAACTGCATCTGTTGTGCTGGACGTGGTGTCCTTTGTCACAGCAGATTAATAAGGCTATTGATTAGCAATTACACTCTTTTTCATCCCATTTAGAAAAGAGAATTAGAACAGTTTGCATTCACATGGAAAGGACAGTAATACTCATTTACGGTTGGCTTCAGGGCTGTGCTAACTCGTCCTCAGTCCTAATACAACCTGAGGAGACCCTGACCACCTGGACATCCCACAGGACACGAGGCAGATCTGTTACGGTGATGACATCATGCTGACTGGGCCGGGCAAGGGGAGGAGCCTAGTGTGCTGGAGACCATAAGGCCCATGTGCCCCAGAGGGTGGGAGGTGAGCTCTGTAAAGCCAGAGGTCTGCACTTCAGGGGAGTTCGTAGAGGTCCAGTGCTTGACTGTGTGCTGTGATAGCCCCCCAAAGTAAAAGACTAATTGCTGCATCTTGCACCCCCCACTTGAAAGGAGGAAGCACAGGGCCAGGTAGGCCTTTTTGGGCTCTGAAGGCAACACGGTCCACTTTGGGGAACACTGCTCTGGCTCGTACCTCAGGTGACACAGAGGCAGCCAGCTTGGAGGGGCCAGAAGCAGGGACGCCTGTGCAGCTGACCCAGGCTGGGTGCTTGGACCACGCCGTGTAGGAGGTGTCAGTGTGGGAAAAGATGCTTGCAGATCTCAGGGTGAGCCGGAGGGCCTGCATCAAGGCTGTGCACCTGCAGAGCGTTCACCTTAAGGGAAACACTTCCTTCTCCTAGGCAGGGCAGCTGTTCACCTCTAGCTTCTCTCCGCAGGACACCAGGCTCTGGCTTTGAGTTGAGCCCGTTGGGGAGGCTGGGCACTTGCTTTGCGACCTTGCTGGGACATTGCTGTCCCCACCCCTTCCTTCTGTGGAGGGATCCAGCAGAAATGGCCAGCCACCCCACGTGGCGGAGTTTTGTTTGCCTCTCCGCACGGTGATGATAGCATCAACCATACAGCCGCTTCACGCCCCCGAGGAGCGTGCCCTGCACAAGTCGCTGCAGGTGCAGCTCGTGAACCCCTCCGCGTGGCTCCCTCCTGCCCTCTGCTGTAAGGGAAACAGCCTGGGGTGCCGAGTGACCTTCCCAAGGTCATGCAGCCAGCCGGGGTGGGGGCAGGCCCAGGGCACGGAGCAAGCCCTGCTCACACTCACAGGGGGACCTGGGACCCTGATACTGCCCTCTAGTTCAAACTTGGCTGTGGGGTGACAGTGAGCTCTGCGAGGTATGGGACTGTCCTCGAATTGCAGCAGTGACACCAGATGCCGGCATTTCTATGAAAACCAACAGGGCCTCCTGCGGTGGCTTCCCTGAGACAGCCTTAGAGGGACCAGACTCAGCCTTACTCCCTTTCTATTGTCTCTTCTCTGACCAGATTTGTTTTCCTTGATGTGCCGAGAGGTGGGCTCGTTCTGAGGTTCTAGAATTGCCGGTGGGCTTGGTCTGCTCCCTTCTCATCATGCCGCTCTTGGCATCCCCGTTTGCGGGGCCCACAATCACGCCACTACCCACACTTCCCCCTTGTTCCTACAGGCAGAGGTAGGACAAGGCAGGGATTCTGAGGTGCGGGGCGATGGAGAGGCAGAAAGGTAAGCCCTGCCTCCACCAGGTGTGCTGGAGCCGAGGGCCTGGCGGGCTTCAACTGAACTGCTCTCTGCTTGACGGGCCTGCGAGGCCAGCTGCCTGACACACACGTGTCACACACGAGTCGTGCTGCCCCCGGTTTCCAGTGAGGAAGCCCATGCCAAGATCACATGACTGTGCTTTTTCTCTGCTTTGGAGCCCGTTTGTGGGGAGATGGTGCCCAGATGAGTAGCACAGATGCACCTTGATGCTCAAGAGATGAACGGGTACCTAGAGACATGTGCGAGCCATTAGCGCAGGGGCGTTCTATATTCGGTCTGTCAGCCAGAGGGACGCTGAGTAATGCCATTTCCGTCTGTCTGCCCGCATGTTCTCAGGCCAAGGAGGCAGTAAGTGGCTCCGTGTGGACCAGCCCTCTGTGGCTTTCTCATGCTCAGCACATCTTGTGGGACTGGTCTGGGTGGCGGGGCGCTGCTCTTAGGACCTCAGAAATGCATTTCGGAAGGCCTTTCAGAACATGACTCTGCACTCACATTTTCCTTTGCTCTCTCTTGGGGCTGAGAGTAATTTTCTCCTCTCCCCCCTCAACGGTTTTCACCTTTCTCCAGGGACTACTCAGAAATTACAAAACCTGCCATCAACGGGCACTGGGCCGTGTGTCACTCTGTGTTCCAAGCCAGTGGGAGAGCAGCGGGCTTTTGGTTTTTTTTAAGCCCCAAATAAATCACCAGTCTTAGCAATCTCACCTGGTCTTAGGCAGCAGGACCCTTGTGCTTTGGTCTAAGTTGTGACAACACATACGCTGAGAACTCTGCGCTGATAATTGCTCACTTGTTCAGTGGGAGCCAGGCCAGAAGGCGGGCACTGGGGAGAGCTCTCACGTGGCAGGTGAGGGCACCAGGTGACAGGAAGGCTGAGGCACACATGCTGGTGGGCAATAGCTACCTCCTGGGTTGAAAGGGGCCATGAGCATCTGGTGGACGCAATCCAGCGACGATGATGCTCCTGAGGGGTCTCTACTTCCCCTGCATGTCCAGCCTTGGGCATACAGTCATTTCTTGGTAAGCGAGGCCAGGCCGAGGGTAGCGGCACCACAACGTGGTGTCCACAGAGTTCTCCTCACTCACCTGGGCCAATCGGCTCCTGCCTCATGAGAGCCTCACAGTAGATGATTCTCACGGGGCGGGGGAGGGCAGGTGGGGGAAGGAAATTTCAGGTCTTTGAACTGCTTCCCCCTCTACCACCTCTGAGAATGTCTAAACTACATGAAATTAGATTACAAGTATTTCAAAATATTTATGTCTCCCGAAAAGCTCCTCTTAACCAGCTGTGCTGCACTAAAGGCAAAGGGTCACCAGAAGGTCATGCAACTAATTTCTCTGCTGGCCTAGGAAGACCATGCCGACAGACGCTCCAGGGCTGGCCGGGCCTGTGGGGTGTGAGAATGCCATGTAACCACACCACAGAACTTCTCACTGGGAGTCCCCAAGGGGGCAGGGTCACCAAGCCCCCAAGTCTGAGCAAAACTTTGTGTGCATTTTCCTGGGACGAGGACCTACAGGTCTCACTGGATTGATCCCCAAAGGCACATTTAATTCTGGAGACATTGCAGATGCTCAAAGAACTGGGACACAGCAAAATACATGAGAACCATAATGAGCAAAGAGCAATCTTTCTGTGATGACGTAGGAGGCCCGGAGGCACCATCACCATCACCATGGCCACTACCACAGCCTCCCCACTGCTGCCAGTCCTACCACCACCACCACCACTGCCACCACCTTCATCCCCTTCAGGACCCCGCCAGCCCCATCACCCCAAATTGCGTATCTGCTTCTCCATAACAAACCATCCCGACACTTAATGGCTTAAAATAACTGTTTTATTTGCTTGTTTTTTTTTGGTCAGAGGGAAGCGGGGGTTGGCACTTTGAGCTGGGTTCAAACAGCTGGACAGTTCACCGGATGGTTCACATGAGTGCATTCATGTGGTGGCGGTCAGCTGGAGGTGTGGAGAGGGTTGGGTGATCTAGGATGGCATTACTTACAGGTCTTGTGGGGCCAGGGTCTTGGGTCTCTTTCCTGTTGCTTCTCTAGAAGGCTAACTTAGACCCGTTTTCATGGTGGCAGTACTACAACCGAGTGGGAGCAGAAGTGCAAAGGTTCTTGAGATGCAGGCTCGGAAACCACAACACTTTGCCATATTTTGCTGGTCAAAGGCAGACACAAGGCCATCCAGGACTCAGAAATGGAGACCTAGGCTCCAGCTCTTGTGGGATGAGACCACAGCTAGTCTGTTTCATCCCCCACCGTAGCCTCCGTCACCTTGTCAGGGGCTGGGATCTTAGAAAGACATAGCTTCTGTTCTCATAGGTCTTGCTGTGCAGGTGAAGGTACAGACATAGTCACGGTGGGTAGGTAATGGTGGGGCGATGCTCATGACGTGCTCTGCAGTTACACTCACAAAGTCTCAAGGGAGAAAGAAGGGCAGGGGTCCTGGGTGTTTGGGGTTCTCCTATCTTGGGGCAGGAGGTAGGGCCTCTATCTGATGCAGGAGAGCAGCGTGCCCACCTGCAGGACTTTTGCACATAGAGCCCTGCTGCCCAATATGGGGGATCAGGAGGCAAAAGGGCCCCTTGGGCATTGGGAGCTGGTGTGCGCCAAGTGTTCCCTAGAAACTGGAAACACTGTCTGGAAGGGACCCTTGGAGCCACCTGGAGGGGCACACATTTAACAGATTCCCACCCCCAGCTCCTCCCCTCAGGGTCAGAACTCAGGAACTGCGTGACCCCCATCCCCCTCCAACCGCCATGCCCACGAGGCCAAGGTCAGGAAGGACGGGAGGCTGTGACGGAGTCCCTGGGTTTCCTGGGGACGCTGGCACAGACTCCTCCCCCGGTTTGCACCCTCACGTGGCCTGCCACCCTCTCCCTCCCCGTGGGCTGACTCTGGGAGGGAGACTCAGCGACATCAGCCACAGAGAAGAATCAGTTCCCTTTGATGGAACCACTTTTTGGCAGGAAGAAATTTTAAATTGTCGGACAAATCAAGCCCTAAACAGAACCAGCTTGTCTGAGGGTTAACAGCCTTGAGACCCAGAGCAAATGAGCAGCCCTGATGAATTCCCATAGATCTGCACTTGGGGGTGAGCTGCTTTGTGGGCAGTGACTGGGATGGATTTGTGAGTTGGAAGCAGCTTCAAGGGAGCCTGATCCAGGGTTCTGGATAATCATGGTGTGGGTGCCCCGAAACGCCACAAGGACCCAGCAATTTCTCGTCAGGATCAGGGACCCCCAGGGCCAGGAGGGGCTCAGGCTCAGCCACCCTTGAGGCCCAGAGCATGCCCTGAATGGCCCTTGGCTATACAGGTCCTCCTTCATCACAGCACAGGGCCACCATGGACGAGGTGTCATGAGGCTAGTGACATGCCAACCACCCTCCCTCTCTCAGCCCGCCCGGTCATCCACACTCTTAACCTGCTGCATGTGTGAACGTGGTGGCAGGTGCAGGAGGGACACTGGCGGTCACCACTTCCATCTGTAGGGGAGGCGGTGCCTTCCAGTGTCTCGTGGGTTCACAGCCTCACGTGGGAGTGATGTTCCCTCAAAGAGGTCTTCTGCCCCTGGGGACCTGCCGCGTGAAGCAGCCTGGGTCGTGCTGATGGAGGTCGGAAGGGGTTGCCCTGGCCTGAGAACAAGGTCCCCTGGGCTAGGGGTCTGGTGGGGACAGGAGGGACAGGAAGCTGTTGGTGACCCTGGAGGGTGCAGCAGTGCCTGGAAGGCATGAGTGAGTGGGCTCTCCCTGCAGGAGGAGGGACCAGAGCACCTGCAGGTCTGCTGGCCCCACAACTGGAGAAGGCCCCCTAGGGGCCGACCTTCAGCATCGACCTCTGAGCCGTGGCTGGTGCAGGGCTTGTGGACCTGGAAAGCCATTCCTGACACAAAGCCACCGAGGGCCCCATCGGCAGGCCCTCCTGCTCCACCCTCCCGGCCTGAGCTGAGCAGGGGGCTGTCCTTCTGGGGCTGGGCTTTCGCACTGCCCCTGCGGGCTGGAAAGGGCTGAGGCTCCGAGCCAGTGGCTGTTCACCGAGGCAACCTGGGCGGGGGAGTGCCAGCAGCCTGGGCATCAGAGCCAGGTGACTGGCCAAACTGCCAGGTCCACCCACAGCAGAGGCCCCTGGCGGGGCTCCCCTCTCCCTTCCCTGCTTAGGGCCCACCTCTCAGGGACGGGGGGCGGGGGTCTTCGATGGGGCCTAAGGGAAGCTTCACATGGCTGGGGGTGACAGGGCCGGAGCTTCTCTCCCCGGGCCAGCTGAAGTGGCCACAGGGATTCCTGTCATGACATGCTTTCCAGACCCGGGTTATTGAACCATATTAGTCACTCCAAAAAAATGTTCTCGAGGTGGTGGGTCCAGGTGAATATGTCGCGGCTAATTTATCAGGGAGGAATTTGGCCGTTTGTGAGTGACTGTGCAAACGAGCGCGCACGTTTTCTGCAGCACAGGCCCTCCGTGTGGACACGGTGGGCGGGACCCTGTGGCTCATGCCGTTGTGTCTCCTCGTATCGAGTGATCCCAGGGAGGTCACTTCATGCCCACATGGCCTGTGGGGTCTGCATTAATTCATACCACTCCCGGCCTCACTGTCCCCTGCAGCCTGCCCTGCCCGGGGCCCAGCTCAGGGTCCACCTTGGGCCTGTGGCGGCAGAGTTCGCGGGTGGCCCGAGTCAGGCCTGTGATGGCCTATTCGCAGGTGCTGTTAAGGTGGCCAAGCAGTTGACCTTAGGATGGGAGACCGCCTGAACACACAGCTCTGAGACTCGGGTCCGGGAGAGGGTTGCTGAGAGGAAGGGGACACGTGGAAGGAGCTGCGGGGGCCCCACGCCCACAGATGGGCAGAAGACCTAGTCCTCCAGCTGCAGGAAGCCAAATTTAGCCAACCATCCTCGGTGAGCTTGGAAGACAGTTCTCTTCGGGGCCTCTGGTCGGAACCCAGCTCAGCTGTCACCTTGATGTCGGTGTATGAGAACCAGCTGAGTCTGGGATTTTTCACTAACAGACTGTGGGCTAAGAGTGGAGGCTGTTTAAAATGCACTTCGTGGAAAACTGATACACTCCAGGGGTGCTCTCCCCACCAAGCCCAGTGCCCTCCAACTCCTTGCAAGGTCGGTTGTCTCATCTGCCCTGCACTTGGAGCTGCATTTCAGACCCACTGGACAGCACCTTAGGACCTCACCAGCTTGCAGGCTGCACCCTCCTGACACTCACTGGATGTGCTCCCAGATCCCAGAAGAAGCTCATGTTCCAAGGAGGACATACAGTCGGCCAACATGTACTAGGAAAAATCCTAGTCACTAATCAGCAGGGAAATGCAAATCAAAACCAAAATGAGATATCACCTCATACCTGTCAGAATGTCTATCGTCAATAAATGAGCAAACACAAGTTGGCCAGCATGTGGGGAAGAGGGAGCCGTTCGTTGTGCGCTGTTGGTGAAAATGTAAGTGGGTGCAGCTGCTATGGAAAACAGTATGGAGGTTCCTTAATGAATTAAAAATAGAACTACCATATGATCCAGCAACTGCACTTCTGAGTATTTATCTGAAGAAATCCGAAACACTAATTCAGAAAAAAACATATGCACTTCTGTGTTCATTGCAGCATTATTTACAATAACCAAAATATGGAAGCAACCTAGGTGTCCATTAATAGGCTATGGGATAAAGATCATAAAAAAAGAACAAAATCTTGCCATTTGTGACAACATGGATGCACCCCTTGAGGGTATATGCTAAGGGACATAAGTCAGACAGAGAAAGACAGGTGCCATATAATTTCACTCACATGTGAAATGTAAAGAACCAGAACAGAACACGAGCTCCTAGCTGCGGAGAACAGAAAGGTGGCTGTCAGAGGCGGGGAGTGGACGCTGGGTGAAACGGGTGAAGTGAGTCAAAAGGTACAAACTTCCAGCTCTAAAATAAGTCAGTCCTGGGATAAAATGTGCAGCACAGTGACTATATTGCATATTGGAAAGTTTCGAAGAGAGTAGACCTTAGAAGTTCTCATCATAAGAAAAAATATTTATGACTATGTGTGGTGATGCTAACCAGACTTATTATAGTTATCATTTCACAACATATGCAAATATCAAATAATCGCATTATACATCTGAAACTAATATAATGTTATCTGTCAATTATACCTCGATTTAAAAAAAAAAGCACAATTTAATAAGAAGAGCACGGCTAATCCCCAGTCACCTGGTAGTGGGTTCTAGAGCCGGGAAGCCAGAGGACAAGTGGGTGTGGGCAAGGCATTTCATCTGAACCATCTTCCAGGAAACAAGAGTGGGTGACACAAAGATGGGCTACAGGAGATGAAGGTGCTCAGCAAGGACGTTTGTTTCATCAGGGGCACAGCACATGGCACACTTGTGGTACAAACACCTCTCACAATGCACACACCTATCTCTCCATGACATACTCCCCTTACGGCACATACATTCTTACGGCACACAACCCCACAGTGCAGGGGCTGATTTGCTGTAAGCACGAAGGTTGCTCTTCGGCAAAGAACGAGGGACCGTCCTGTGACTGGGAAGAGGGTCTTGGTGCTCCTCACTTCTCATGGCAGACTGCCTATTTCCGTTGGGAGTCCTGCGTGGTCACTTCACTGTGCTGAGATCCTATGTCCTCACAGGCAACTGGTGGAATGTTCTGTGTGTGTATGTTTGTGTCTCTGTGTATTTATAGAGTCATGCACATGTATATGCATGTACATGTATTTGCATATCTCTGGATATACACACATTATATGTGCATAAGTGTGTGCCCTATTATACATGTATTTGTATACATGTACATGCACATGTATGGATGCCTCTCTGTATGTAAGTGTGTGTGCACATGTTTGCATGTTTGTATATGCATGTGCATCTCTCTGTTTGTGTGTATGTATGTATGTGCATGTATGTAGCCAAGTACTCTTGGTAGGGATGAGAAATTGTGGTGACCACGCTCCCGGATCAGGGTGGACATGCATGGGAGCAGCATGTTCTAGAATGTCCTGGCTGGATGAGGTCAGCTGTGTGGCCTACACATGTGAGCCAGGCCGAGCCGGGGGCTCACAGGAAGGAAAGCCTCTGGCTAAAAAGCCTGTGTGAGTGGTGGCAGAGGGAGGCACCGGTTTCCTCTGAGTCATACGTGGGGTCTGTTTCCAATTAGGTGTCCTGCTGGTAGAGAACAGCATGTGGGGAGGTTGGTGTTGGAGAGCAACCCCCCGTAGCCTGGTGAACCCCTCAGGCCTTGTCCATACTGGGCCACCAGGAGGCCCTGACCGGGGCCCATTGGACAGCAGCTGCGTGTTAGTATTTCTGACCCTACATCTGGGACCATTTGGCCTGAATCCTTATTTGCTTGTTATTTAAAAAAATTTTTTTTGTATTTCTTTTATTAGTAAAGCGGAATTTTTTTCATGTATGTCCATATATATATATATATATTTTTTTTTTTTTGTGAATTACATATGTATATGCTATGCTTTTTTTTACTGATTTGTAGGAGCTTTTGTTCTTGGCAATTGAACTAACACTTTTATTACAATTTTCAAGCTTTTCTTTTTGGTTTCATCTCTACTGATATTTTAAATCATTATTATAAAAAGCATTGTTTGGTTTTCACCTGAATCCCTGGGCTTCGTTGACGGGCTGGCAGCTTGGTGGGCCTGAGGTCCCTCCTGAGAGCCTCTCCAGCCTGGCGTGGCCCACTCCTCTCTGAGTGTCCACACTTGGTGCTGCCAGGACACCATGTTCTTTATTTCCTTGTGACTCAGCTCCATGGCTAGTCAGCTCCCTGTCCTGGGACCTCGGGTGTTTAGTCCATCATTGGGAATTTTCTGACCTCTCCCTTGAGAATCCAGGAGGCCCCTGTGGCATGGGGTGGGGTGGGCAGAGGGAACCTCTGCCCAAGCCAGAGTCAGGAGTGTCTACCGCCCAGCTGGGTCCTTTGGTGCCTCAGCCCCAGGCCCCACTGGTCACCTCACTTTCTCCGGTCAGGTTCCTCAAGGATTGGGGATGCTCCTTCTGCTTTGCGTCTGTGCCGAGTGGGGAAATTCCAGGAGGTCTCGGGCTAGGTGGTCCCACTGTGGGACCCTTACCCCTGCCCAGCCAGGTGGAAATGGGGTGGCCCCGCCCCATCCTGGAGGTCGCTCCCCCTGCCAAGATCATTTTCCCCAGGGTCAGCCTAAAATACAGGATCTTTCAGGAATCCTCCAGTCTACCTGAGGTCCTTCTGTCCCCTTTAAAGACCACAATTTTATGAAAGTCAGGACAGGCCTGTTTACGCTGCTTTCTGTGTTAGCTGGAGGCAGGAGGGCTGGGAGGTGCATCTAGTTGGGCGGCACGGAGAAACGTTCACCAACTCTTTCTACCAGGGCCACCGCATGGGCCACCCAGGGCAGTCTCAAAGATCTAACATAGGCTCCTGGTCATATCTCTGTGTAAATTCACCTCTGCGGCACCTGTGTGGATCCTGGAGGAAGACTGCCATCTACTACAAGAGTAGCCAAGCAGTCACTGGAATGCGACTGCTGTTCTGGGTGTGGTGGTGTTGGCAGAACAAGTTAATGAGACCTCGGGACGTGGAATGTGACCCCTGGTTTGGTGAATGCATTCTTTTCTATTTTAGTAAGAAAGATGATCAGAAAGAGTCTGTAATCATGTGGGATGGACTGAAATATTCACCTCCAGTTTTGCCTCAGGTTCTGTTAATTCTTATGTTCTGCCATAATATGGTCCAAAGAAATATGAGCTACCCGGACACCCCATAGAACATGACACGTGAATTACATCGATGACATCCTGCCCATCAGGCAGGAGAAGAAGGGAATTCTGAGTCAAGCCTGTGCTACCTACAGCAGAATATCGTCTGCATTTGCAGAAAATGCTCCTGGAATGTTAAGGCCCTTGATGAGATGGCGCACTTGACCCGGGGCAACAAATAACCCCCGTCCTTGAGGCACAGTCTGTGGGGCTCCCCACGTCATAAGGCCATATGGGTCCAGCAGCCTTTCGAAAGATAGACAAGAGGATCTGGGTAAGCTGCATGAGCAGGTGGCTCTGACCCCTATGTCACTACAACAGTGACATCAACACCTTTCCCCAGCTCACACTTGTGGCTGAGGGTTGGGGGCGCTCTGGGTGAACAGATGAAGAAGGAGGAACAGACCTGAGCTGGGTTTACAGATGGAGTCAGCTTGTTATGGGAACAAGCTGAAAATGAATGGCAGCTGCATTCCAGCCATTGTCCAGGTTAGATCTGAAGACAACAGAGAAGGGAAGCTGCCCAATGGGAGTGCTTCAAGCACCTGGTCACCCACTCTTCGTGGAAGGAGAAGTGGTCAGGATAAGATATGTACAGATTCTTGGGCAGCGTTTAATGGTCTGGTTGTCTAGCCAGGAACCCAGAAGGAAAAGACTGCAGGGTCAGGAATGAGAAATTCTGGGGTAGAGGCACGTGAACGAGCCACTGGGAGTGGACAAGAAGTGTGAAGATTTTTGTACCACTTGTTGACACCTACCAGGAAATACTCACCATGGAAGTGGCCTGAAGCCCCAAGGAGACAAAATGACTATCCCAGTACACATTCCCTGACTTCATCATCAGTTACCATCTCTGACACGGTGCGCATGTGAGTCGAGTGGTCACGGCGGTGGGGATGGAGGCTGTGATAGACATGGACCCCAAAACATGAACACACACTTCCAAGGCAGATCCAGCTATCTCAGAATGTCCAAGTTCTGAGCAACAGAGAGCAGTACTGGGCCTTCATTATTCCTCCAGATCAGCTGGATACTTGGTGGCGAGCCAACTGAACCGGGCTTCTTCGATCGTGGGAGGGCTCGGTGACTAGATATTCCAGACACAGGCTTACTTTACTTACAGAGTCTCAGCTCACGTGGTACAGGGAGCCTATGGAATCTCACAAGCATCACACCCGATCGGAGACCCGCATCACAGGGAAGGAGTGCGGGAGCAGGCTCATGACCATGGGGCCCCAGAGTCATTTTGTGCACTGCACCACCCCGAGTTGGCTGGCCTCTCAGATGCTAGAAAGGCCTTCTAGAGCAGAGTTGAAGCAACAGCAAGGAGGCAACAGTGGAAGTATGGGTGCCACCCTTCAGGACACAGAGTTGGAGACACTTCTCCAGTGCTCTGCCTCCCACAGGAAGGATGCATGGGTCTGGTAACCAGAGGGTCAAAGCAGACGTAGCATCTCTCGCACTGGCCCACGAGGGAATGCTGGACTTCCTGCCCTTGCAACTCTGGACCTGAGTTGAAGGTCAGGTCCCCAAAGAGTCTCACTGGGCCACCAGGGCACTTTGGACTCTTTATGTCCAGGGTCCAGCAGACGAGGAGTCACCAGCTTAGCAGAGTAATTGATTCTGGTCATCAGGAAGTAGGACTGCTTTCACGCCACGTGGGCCAGAAAGGACACCTCTGAAACCCGGGTGACTCACGTGGGTGCCTGCAGGCACCCTTTCCCTGTTGTAACTATGAATGGATATGTGCAGCCATGCCGACTGAGAAGGATTGACTGCCAAGGGTTTGGACTCCTCCAGAATGAAGGTTTGAGTCACACCCCCCAGGGAAGCCATGGCCACCTGCTCAGAAGATGGCTGCCCAGTGGGAGGGGGTTTCAGAATGGATGGTGGGGGAGGACCAGGATGAATGTCGTAGCCCTGAGACCTGCTGCTGTGATGGAGGGCGTGGTTCACCCCACTGGCCTCCCTCCTCTAAGATCCCCCTGAAAGAGAGGCCTGTGGAGCTGCCCCAGGGCCCGAGCGGAGAAGTGGGTCCCTGCAGTGCAAAGCGTGGTTGCAGGGCCGTGTGCACTGGGGGAGCAGAAGTGATTGACAACTCCCATGGTACCCTTCTTGGACCTTCCACCATGTGCCCTGGTCACACTTCGAGGGGATGCTCCCACCTAATATTAGACTCACTTTGTGGGGATGTTACTGCAGGTCATTCCTGTGACACACAGGACCCTCATAAAAGAGAATTAGGCTCCAGAACCCTCCACTGACTGCCCGCCCCCCCTACTCCCTGCTGTGTGGCAGACCCACACTTCCTGTCCCTCCCTCCTCCCTTCCCCCATTCCTCCCCCAGCTCCTCCTGTTTTATCTTTCACAAATGTTCCTCAAGACATCTGCACTAATCCCATCTTGGCATCTGCCTCTTGAAAGACATGAGCTAGTACTTATTTTCCCTCTCTTCTTCTCCTTCTTCTTTTTTTAATGCCAGTATTTTTTTTATTTTAAATTAAGCCCAGGGATTATTCCGTGTTTTTGAGAGAAGTCTCTGTCTAAATGGGTTTAAATGGTTCATTGCTTAGGGTCCTGTTGGAACTGGAACGGAGCCTGTCTGAGACCGAAGTGTGTTCCCATCAAAGTTCCTTCAGAGCCGGATGAAGGGAGGAAGATTTACCCTGAGTTTACACGTGCACTTTAAGATCCAGCGGACACTGCAGACAGTTCCGGAAGCAGCAGGAACTCTGTGCCAGTGAGGGCCGCTAGTCTAGGGACAGTCCTGACCCTCCTCGTCTGATGATGTGACCCAAACGCTGCCACCTCTCAGCAGAGACCAGACAGCCTGGGCGTCTGTGCTCCCCAACCGTCCCAGGCTTGCCTTCTCTCTGGCCCCGTGTCCTGGGCCTCGGTTACTCGCAGGAGGGCCGCAGACAACCTCCGCTGGTCCTGACAGGCTTGTCACTTTCACAAAGGCTGCAAGGCTCCTGGGCAAGCAGCCCAGCCTCTCCCTTGGCTTCTAGCCTGAACACATTTTTAAGGGGTGGGTGGGGAATTTCTAGCCTAGATATTTTTATAGAGCTCTTGGTCGGGAGAGTTATATGTTAGTTTTCAAAGTGCTATTTTGTTGGAAATTCCCTCCGTGAACTGTGCCCTAAGCTGTAAAGCATTGTAAAATTACGTCGCACTTACCTCTGTATGTGCTCATTGAAGGCGAAGTAGGGGTTCTACAGGATCACGTTTAGCAAACAATGATAAGATAATTTGAGAGTCACCTGCTATTATCCACTCTAACGGAAACACAGCATGGACGGACAATTGCCCAAGGTGACAAGGTGAAAGGGCGGCTGGGGAAAATGATTTGCACTAAGGACATCAAAACACTTGAAGTTTTCGCTCACGGCAGCTGATCAATAACAATTTCGTGAATTAACGAGTAAAGGGGGTCATTTGACTGATGGGTCAGTGTGTGTTAGAAACATTTCTGTATTATCAGAGTACATATTTGAGATTCAAATCTGGGTAGAAATTTGAAGTTCCTTTTTTAGGGCGAAGTCGGCAAAATGAAATGGGCAAAGCCATCAAGCCCCGGGGCCTCCCAGCTGCCTTCCCGCATTTGAGTGGCGCGAGGAGCGGACGGGAGGACAGGAGCGAGCCTTCCTCCCGCTATCTTTGCCACCAGTCGCTGTGTGGCCTTTTTGCTCCTCAGCTGCTTCATTTTACAACCAAACAATTGGAATAAAGGAACGATATTTTCCTAGCAGCCAAGTCCTGCGATTTCCAGAGACGAGGATTCCTCAGCTTCAGGGCACAGACTGCCTGCCTAGCCCGTCGTCCAAAGCTCTGGTTGTTAGCAGGGGAGGAGGCCGGTGCTACGAACGGTTCTGTTCTTATATTTAAATCATGAGCAGGGGTGGAATACGTGGGAGCAGAGAGTTTCCCCTGCATCGGCTGTGAGAAGCCTGTCCCAGGGGGAGGAAAGAGTGCGACGGCCCTTCGTCCTTGAAGCCCCGGGAGAGGGCGTCTGCCCGGTCAGCTCTGGCGGGAGTGAGGCACGGGGTGGACTGGGAGAGAAGGAGTTAGTGAGAGTTAGTTAGTCTGGGTTTCTGGAGTCCATGTCCTGCTGAGTTTCCAGCTCTAGGTGTCTGCTGGAAAAATGTAGTGTGAACCGGTGACACAGCTGTGTGTATTTGTTTTTGGTGTTACCAGAGAAACAAGATGGAGAAGTAAAAAAATGAGGTTTCCACACAAATCCAAACTGACTTCAAAACCGTCTGTGTGCATGGAGAAAGGAGGAACGCTCAGCCCACGTGCCAATAACGGTGCTCTCTGTCCAGCTCGGTGGCCCCCACCCCACCCACACCCAAATGCACACACGCTCACTCATACACCGAAGCGGAAAAGCAAGTTGGTTTTTCCACGCGGGAACGGGCTGCTCCTTGGTCTCAGTGCCAGGAGTGGTGCCACCACATGAAGTAACTCTTAGCCAGGGTGAGGAGAGACACACTGCACTGACTGTTACGTTACATTACTCAGTGGATTAAATAAAACCACCCAAACTCAGAGAGTCACACTGGTCTGCATTATTACGTGGCTATAAATAGGAGGCAAGAAATTGCTATTAGCACATTAAACATCAGAATTTAGGGAACCGGAAAGGAGGAGGCTTGATCTCTTCTAACTTAAAGAAAAGGCAGAGAGCCAAATGTGCTCTAATTTATCCCCTAGGACCTGACATGGGCCCTGTTACAATTTCAGGTCTTTACAGAGTAGACAAGGCCCCAAGCCCTGCCAATGCCCTCGCTGAGGCATGGAACGGGGTGGGACCAGTCTTCTTCTACCCAGGCCCCAGAAAAAGGGCGCGGCCTGTGCAGGGTGCCAGGCAAGCATGCCAGCGGGTGGGTCTCGGCCTTGCTGCCAGCCGGTCATTTGGGCAGTCACTGGGCTCTTGTCTACCTGCGAAGTGACTCATTGCCCTCTCTGGGCCGTGGCACGCACATTTCCATCACTCTTGCACAGCTCTCAGGGCCACTGCTGAGGTCTCCTGGGGGCTCCTCAGAATGACTAAGGCACAGTGCCTGCCTTCAAGGCACTTCCCATGGAAACTGTCTGCTTAGGTCTCTTCCTTTTTCCTTCCTTCCTTCCTTCCTTCCTTCCTTCCTTCCTTCCTTCCTTCCTTCCTTCCTTCCTTCCTTCCTTCCTTTCTTTTCTTTCACTGAGATAAAATTCAACATTTTAACCATCTCAAAGTGTACAATTCACTGGTATGGAGTGTGACCATCACCTCATCACCCTCAAGGGAAACCTCGTCCGCACTAGGCAGTAGCTCCCTTCCCCACTCCTCCCTCTCCTGGCCTCTGGCAACCGCCAGTCTGTTTTCTGTCTCTATGAATTTGCTTATGCTGGAAGGTTTATACAAATAGAATCACACAGTATGTGATGTTTTGCATCTGGATTTTTTCACCATGCATGTTTTCAAAGTTCGGCCCGCTGTAGCACGGAGCAGTACATCATTCCTTTTTGTGACTGGTAATACTCCACAGTATGGATAAATTACAGTTCATTTACCCACACAACTATGTTTTGGAGAGTCATGTGAAATTAGCTTCACTGCCCACCTTTACTGCATGAGGGCTGCAGAGATGGGGTGATAGGCCCATTCCATCCAGTACTGACCGTGAATAAGCTCTCACACAGGGCTGGAGGCCCCCAGCGCCCATGGGAGTTGCCATGACCAGTGCCTGAATCCAAGGCTCCAAACCTGCAGGGCTTCCTAAACTTCCGGTCTGGTCCACATGACTCCCAGTGGGGTGGGACTTCCTTTCCCAGGGCTCCCAGTCCCCGGGGAGGTGAAGCCCAAGCTCACCTGCCCAGCTCCTTCCCGTGACTTCCAGGGGCGGGACTTCCTCCTGTGGGGATAGGGTGACTTCCATGCTTCCTACTTGCCAGGGCCATCACGAGAGTGTTTAGCGGCAGGCCCCTCGGCAGCTGCAGGGTCTAGGCCCCTGACCTAGGGCGAGGTCATGGCCAAGCGGTGGGCCCCACTGCGCCTTCCCTTCACTCTCCTGGTCCCCCTCCTGATCTTGGAGTCCACGTTTGGGCAGCTGCTGTTCTGGATAGTGACTGCTCATAATGGAGGAGAAACGAGGAGCGTTTAAGCTGCAGCAAGGAGGGAACGGAAAGGCGGCGCCCCTCCGGGGGTGCTATGCAGAATCAACTGCAATACAGCCTGGAGAAGGTAGCGCTGACTTCTTCTGGGTCTGAGGGTTTAGCCGTGAAGACTTGGGCCCCTTATCCTGCAATTCGGGACTCTTCCTCGTGCTCTTCACAGCGTAGCTAATGGATGCCAGTGAAGGTTCACATTCCGGAAGTATTGGCTACACTCCGCTCCTTGTCCTCCAAATTTGCACTTTTCTCTTTTGAAGGCAGTGCCTGGGGTGGATTGACAGAGGGAAGGCACAGAGGGAATGTCACCTTAGCTCTCTTCTTTAGACTCTGCCACAATTTGGCTACTTAAACATTTCGGGGAGCAGTCCCATTTAGAGGACCATACCTGTTGACCGAAAGGGGTACCCTGGCATTTCTCAGTTGCCTGTGGAACCAAGTTGTCTAATGTCAACCCTGCTGCCCCACACTGAAACTCTTTCTGGAAAGCCAGAACCAGAGCCCATGCTGTACACGAAGAGGTGATTACTACAGCTGGGAATTAGGGAAATGTCTGCCTGGTTTGGAAAAAGCGTAAGAACGCCTTACAACAGCCAGAATGGGGTCATGCAGAAGGCTTGAAGTGGCATGGGAAGGGCCAGGGGCTGGAGATGAGAGGTCCCCACTGAGGCAGGACCTACACTGACCATTGGTTGGCAGCCTAAGGGAAAGGAAGGGTCGCGCACAGCCCGCGACGGAGCCCGGGGACTCTGGGATCATGGGAAAACCAGGACAGCACTAAAAAGCCAAGACGGAGGGAACGCATTATCATTGGGTGGACAATGAGTGGACATTCTCCACCCAACAGCAGCCTGAAGCCGAGGGTTGGTAACGTGGCCAGTAGAAAAGAGATCCCCTGTTCTCCGGGGCCTGTGCATGGGGTCCCACCTCCCCGACTTCACTCGTGCTCTTCCCGATGTTTGAAATGCCTGCCCCTCCAGCCTCAGCTATGTGACCGTCAACCACATTCCAAAGCCTAAATATCACTCCTGAATGAAAATGTTTCTGGATACCAGCCAAATGTGTGTGGCCTCTGTCCCCCTTTGAGGTAACACACAAGGTCTGGCAAACGTAGATTCGTAAAAACTCGATAAACATTTATTTTAAGTTGAGCTTGCTTCCTTCAGCGTTCCCGCTGGGACAGGCCATCCCATCCTTCTTGGTCAGAAGTGGAGGCTTTCCACTGGAAATTCCCAGAGGACCCAGTAGCCGGGGAGGAGGTATGCGCTGTACCCCTTCCAGAATGACTCACTGTGGTCACCCGGTGACCCATTCTCCACTGTAAGTTTTGGCTGAGTGGATTCTCATACTTCTTTTTCATCACAGTCGCCTCCTCACTGAAAAAGCAAGGCTAAAGGAAGCAAGTCAGAGCTGGAAACGCTCAGCTTCACAATGAAACTTTTGAGGGCGGAAAAAGGGAATTGGAAGGGAAAGGCAGGTCCTGCAACACTGTGGTATTACCTGGATTGCTTTTCTCCTCCAAAATAAAGTAGTTGCCTCCATCTCTCCATGGAACCACCAGTCCTGGGAGAAATGGGAAAGGAGTCTGGGCGGGTCGGGGGAACACGTTGCCTGTGCGTACGAAGACTGAGAGGTGAGTCCACGGGACTCTACGTCAGGGAAAGCTACGTGTTTTCTCTCCCACAGAATCATCTAAAAATGATTTCTTAAATGTGGCTGGCTTTTTAACTACTGCTTCTACCCACGTGAACTCTTTAACCTTCAGAGAGTTCCAGGACGAGCTGCTCCAGCTGTCCCTGTGCCCATTTGTGCCCCGGTATATTTCATGGTGTGCTCCACGGGTTTAAGAGGGGTCAAGGAACTTGATTTTCAGTTATGGTCCATCAAGCGCTCCCTTTAGAAATATAAAACGTTCTGTTAATTACTCAAAATTTAGAGCATGGCACGTACAACTCTGCCAAATTAGCGCTATGCATAACAACAGTATTCGGACGTTTTCTTTGTGAGAAAAAGAATGACAGGTAAGTGAACACACAAACCTGCCCACAGACACACCGAAGGATACGGGGAGATCAGGAAGCGTTGATATTCTAGCATCCTTGCTTGTCGCCTTTGGTTATTTAAAACTCGGAAATAAGGCAGAAAGGTGAGTGACGTGCTCCTCCAATGTCGCAGTGGGCCGCTGTTTAACCGGCTCACCCAAGCACCGTTTAGCACCTCGTACCTGTGCTTGACATCATCATGTGCTCCAGGGGTGCGGGCTCTGTGGAGTTCCACGTCGGCTTGCAGGCTCTTTCCAGGGCAGATGCAAATACTCCCTGCTTGGTAGAAAGCATAGCTCTAGAGGTTATGATCTGACTGCTCTGTAGGACATAGCACTTTGGTCTCTAACTCAGCACACTCATCTCAGAAAGGCTGTGCTGATGGGTGGACCATGCCCGCTCGTCTAGGGCATGCCCTCTGCACCAGCCCTACCAGCTCCCTGGTTCTTCACTGAAGAGACTCTTTGCCAGGCCCTCGTCCCCTCTCTTACTTGTGCGAGAGCCATGTTTTTAATTTTTTGAAATTATACTTTGACAGCAAAGATGTCCATGTCCATGTGGGGCCTTTGCGGCTATAGATGAAAGTGACAAGGCCATGTCACTTGCTTCATGAGTCACAGGAACGCCAAACCCAGTCTGGAGTAGAGATGACCCATATATGCTTTCATTCGGGTGTCTTCTAGACTCACAGATACCCATCCAGGCTATGATGAGAGGTCAGACCTCTCTCCCTGGGTGACAGAGGAAAGCCCAGCCAAAGGGGGGAGAGCTTTGGTCTTTCTAGGAAGGAATTTTGGTTCTAGGCACAAAAGTAAGTCTCTTGAGAGGAGGTGTGGTATAAAGCTAGAAAGCATGCAGTGAATACCATCATTCCTTTTTTTTTTTCTTTCCATTCTCCCTCCCTCTCTCCTTCCCTCCCTCCCTCGGAGCATCCAGCAGAGTGGAGGAGACACAGTCTCAGTTCTCCTGGGGCTTGTAGTCAAGGTGACAGAACTAAGAGATAAAGACAATACTTTATTCTTTAATGAATCTATAATGTAACATAAAAGTGGCTGCACTCGAGCTAATAGTTTAAAAAGCCCTGTTGGGGAGAGACCTTTTGTTGTGTGGGTTGTGGGAGGGACCCCTGCCCCGTTTGCCCTCTCCACCAGCCTGGGTGGAAGAGGGGTGGGTGGCATGGAGGGTCAAACTACAGGAGTGCTGAGAAGTCCCTGAGGGGCTGGCATCCTTGGGGAAGAGAGGTGGGAGCAAGATTTCTGGACATGAAGAAGGCACAGGGGCTTGGTTGCTGGTTTCTGGGGCCTGATGTGCACACGGCCCACAGGCCTCCAGAAGTCCGAGACCATCATGGCCACCCCAGCCTGGGTCCAGGGTGTGCTCTGGAGCTGGGTTTGAACTTGGGCTGAGGCAGCGACCAGCCTGGGGGCATCCCCACCCGTCACCATCTGCCCCTCCTCAAAGGGAGCAGGGTGGTTCCTGCCCTAGTGAGATTTATAGTCTCCTGGGGGATTAGACATGAAATAAGCATAGAAGAAACTAGGCAATAAACTATACCAAGCCTCGCCATGGCCCTGATTTCCCCCGGGCATGTGCTCCAAGTGCGATAGGAGTTGCTGATGCATGCTGGGAGGAGCGTAACAATGGCGCAGACGTCCTGGCAGGCGGCAGCGCTTCCACTGGCCACCCCCGGCCCTGCTGTGGTCTGTTCACTCACAGCTGCAGCGGAGCCCCCTTTCACCACTAGCCCCCCAGGCCCTCACTTTGGCTGTTCTTGAGAGAAGCTCTTGATAATGCCTGTTCACTTAAGCTTTTCCATCTGTGGGACCAAACTGGGAAGACCAAGTTCTAACCATAAATGGAAACATTTCGAAGGGGCCACGGACAACTGCCAAGTGACTTGGGGGATGACTAAGCAGCCAAGGGAAGGCAAGGCATTGCGTGGTCCAGAGGTGCCGGCTCCTGTCTCGGAGGGCTGAAAGGATGGGGTGCCAAGGGCCGTGTGCGAAACTCACCGAACACGACACCAGCAGCAGCAGTAATTACTCGCCCAGCTTTCTCAGAGTGCCTTCTAGTAAAAGGCTAAATGGGAAGATTCTCAGTTGGGAAAAGGAAATCTCCAGTCTGACCTCCTTAAAGTCAGTTAAAAGTTAATGAAAGAGGACTGTCTTTTTCAAAGTTAGGACTGAGTGATGTTGGCAAAAATCAGAGAAACTGTTTCTACAGAGACCTACACGTGGTGTATTTGTACACACCACAAAACAACCAAACATTAACAGATTTGGCCAATCTAATGAAAAACAGGCAAGAGAGATAATTATTTAGTGCTTATTTTTAAAAGTTTTCAATCTATGGCTATGTGGATTCTGTTTTTTAGTTCCAAACTGGCATTTTTCCTTTTTTGAAAAGTATAGTTTATTGATTATGCTATTACAGTTGTCCCAGTTTTCCTCCCCTTTACTCCCTTCTGCCATGCACCCCACCTCCCACCAGCATTCCCCCACTTAGTTCATGTCCATGGGTCATACATATAAGTTCTTTGGCTCCTCCTTTTCCTATCTATTCTTAACCTCCCCCTGTCTATTTCGTGTCTACCATTTATGCTTCTTATTCCCCATATCTTTTCCCCCATTCTCCCCCTTCTCCCTCCCTGCTGATAACCCTCCATGTGATCTCCATTTCTGTGATTCTGTTCCTGTTCTAGCAGTTTGCTTAGTTTGTTTTTGTTTTTGTTTTTGTTTTTTTAGGTTCAGTTGTTGATAGCTGTGACTTTATTGCCATTTTATTGTTCATTGTTTTGCTCATCTTCTTTTTCCTAGATTAGTCCCTTTAATATTTCATATAATAAGGGCTTGGTGATGTTGAACTCCCTTAACTTTACTTTATCTGGGAACCACTTTATCTGCCCTTCCATTCTAAATGATAGCTTTGCCGGATAGAGAATTCTTGGATGTAGGTCCTTGTCTTTCATGACTTTGAATACTTCTTTCCAGCCCCTTCTTGCCTGTAAGGCTTCTTTTGAGAAATCAGCTGAGAGTCTTATGGGAACTCCTTTGTAGGCAACTCTCCCCTTTTCTCTTGCTGATTTTAAGATTCTCCCCTTATTTTTAATCTTGGGTAATGTAATGATGATGTGCCTTGGTGTGTGCTTCCTTGGGTCCAACTTCTTTGGGACTCTCTGAGCTTCCTGGACTTCCTGGAAGTCTCTTTCCTCTGCCAGATTAGGGAAGTTCTCCTTCATTATTTTGTCAAATAAGTTTTCAATTTCTTGCTGTTCCTCTTGTCCTTCTGACACCCCTATGATTCAGAGGTTGGAACTTTTAAAGTTGCTCCAGAGGTTCCTAAGCCTCTCCTCATTTTTTCGAATTCTTGTTTCTCCATTCTGTTCTGGTAGAATGCTTATTTCTTCTTTCTGCTACAAATCATTGATTTGAGTCCCAGTTTCCTTCCCTTCAGTGTTGGTTCCCTGTATACTTTTCTTTATTTCACTTTACATAGCCTTCCCTTTTTCCTCCATTTTGCGACCATGCTCCGCCAATTCTGTGGGCATCCAGGTTACCAGTGTTTTGAACTCTGCATCTGTTAGGTTGGTTATCTCTTCATCGCTTAGTTCTATTTTTGGAGCTTTGGTCTGTTCTTTCATTTGGGCCGTATTTTTTTTTGTCTCAGAGCACCTATCATGTTGTGAGGGGTGGAGCCTTACGTATTCGCCAGGGTGGGGCAACCTACGTCATTGCCTTGTGGCGCTGTATGTGGGGGAGGGGTCAGAGAGGGAACAATGCAGCTGGCCTGGCTCTTGGCTGGCTTTCAGTTGCTTTGCCTGCTACCCACAAGCAAACTGGGCCCTTCTGGTGCTGATTCCCAGGTGGGTGGGTTTGCTTACGTTTTAGGACCCTGTGAGTCTCTCTTGTGAGACTGGCAGTTTCTCCAGCTGCTGCAACCCCCACAGGTTCTTACCAGTAGAGGTTTTGAGGCTTTCCCTTCCTGCACCAGAACCTTGGGTTGCACGGTCTCTCTCAGGCCCCGGTTGTTTCTCCCGGTTTATCCGCCTGCAAGTGTGGGGCCTCCCGGTCCACCAGCCGCTGCCTTGTCTGCCCTGGTCTGCCAGCCCCCACCTTGCTGCACATCCTCTCCGCCCCAGCTGCCTGTCTCTGCCCCTCCTACCAGTCTGGAGGAATGTTTCTTCTTTAACTCCTTGGTTGTTGGACTTCTATACAGTTTGATTTTTTTGGTAGTTCTGGTTATTTTTTTGTTTTTAAATTTGTCATTGTCCTTCTTTTGGTTGAGCGAGGAGAAAAAGCGTATCTACCTACGCCTCCATCTTGGCTGGAAGTCGGCATTTGTTTCTTGTATTGCTTCACAGTCACCCCAGTTCTCTGTCTAGAATTCCATAAAGCCACAGCACCGTACTGACGGGCCGCTGGTGGTTGTGCAAAGATGAGGCAGGAAGCTGAAGGGTGAGGAAAGATTCACCAGGCACAGGAAACACTGGGACTCACAGGAGGCATTTCTGACTCCTAACACAGTGACCGGAGCTTCTGGACCTCTCCAGTCGGATGTCTGTCAGGCAAATGAGAGTTCACACACTGGGCATGTGGGTGGCTCTCCACGGCCCCAGGGACCAGCAGAAAAGTCCTGGAGCTCACCATCTTGAAGGTGAATCAAAATCAGAGCAGAGAATCAAAGTGGAAGGTCAGGAAGGAACAGGTGCCCTCAGTACTCACCCTCCTACTGGTCATGAGGAGACCTCACGCCAGAGAGGCAGCTTGTGCTGAGCTACACAGGTTGTGAGTGGCAGGTTGGAGACTCGAACTCGGGCCTGCTCTGTGTTCACCCACCTGTGGGGCACGCTGCTACACCCTACTTCCCAGCCTATTTCCTGTTGGATGGAGCCATGTGAGTGGGTTCTGGCTGCGGATTGTAGGTAGAAGCCGTGGGGGCCACTTCCGGGCCTGGCCCATGGACCACGACTGGGCAGTCCTCCACGCTTTCTCTTTCCTTTCACTCGCCTGGCTGCAGAAGGCTCCAGTGATGGCGCCCAATGCACTAGTGGGGACAGGATCATCAGGGGAAGGGTCCCGACAGCCCCAAACGGCCACATGGCCTGAAGCGCCCCTGCTCTGACTCGTTCTGACTCATGGCAGGAGCGGCCCTACGCCTGCACGAGCTGAGCTGCTGAGGTGTCAGTTGCCTGTCTCGGTGCTCAGCTCACCAGTTAACCGAGAGCACCTTCCACTGGCCACATTGCTGTCCGGGCTCTGAGCTTGGCCAGACCCTGCGCGCTGGCCTGGCGAGGCGTGGCGCCACACAGGACGCATAAGACGCTGTTAAATTTGAAGTTTTGTCTGAGGGACCAAGACGCAAGAAACAGAAACTCAGGCGAAGAAGGTCCAGGTCACTAGCTGAGGCCTCTCCCTGGGCGGCTGAGGCCCAGTGACGAGGCGCCCCACCCGCCCGGCTGTCCACGGACAGGTCCGGGGTGGAGGGTGGAGGGCTTGTGAAGCTGTTTCTTCGGAGGCAGCTGCTGCTGGTGCCTTCCCTTCCCAGCTCCGTGGTCGGGACCCACTGGGCACTCAGCCTGAGGGGTTTCTCTGTTGCTGGTGAACAGCGGGAAGCTGAGCCTGCCCGGGAGCTTTGGGACTGTGAGGAGGCTGCGCGGGGCAGAAAGGAGGCAAAGAGCTGGGCTTGGGACAAACCAGAGTGCAGAGAGGAGGGGGTGGGGAGAGAGGCGTCTATTTGGCTAGATGTGGGCCACGTGGAAGAGGAAGTGGGAGGGTCCCTCTGAAGCCGGGTCATAGGAGGCGCCTAGGAAGTGGAGAGGATTTGCAGAGACAAACCCTGTGGACAGATGGGCCTCTGGGGCTCTGGGGATCGGACTGGCACAGGGAAAAGCGCATCACTACATCGCAAGATGCAGGCTCGCGGGCTCCAGGCCAGGCCGGGCACTGGTCTGCTGCCCTTGAAACTTCCCTACCACTCCATGGCTCTGCTCGTACCAGGGCTGACCCTACAAACTACACCCAGGTGCTCCGACGGGAGAATGTTCATATTTTACCAAAGAAAAATGTACAAATCTTATCATTTACCATAGCATCAAATATAACTTAGGGAAAAACCTAAGAAAATAGGGGTTAGACCAATATGCTGCAAACTGAAACTGTGGGTGAGAATAGAGAAGACTTAGCAGCACAGAAATATACCATGTTCATGGATTGGAAGACTCAACATTATTAAGCTCAGAGATTTTCCCAAATTGATCTTTAGGTTTATTGTGATCTCAGTCGACCCCACGAAGCTTGTTTGTAGACATTGAAAAGCTGATTCTAAAATTATGGAATTTCAAAGGACTTTGAATAGACGAAATAATCTTAAAAAGAACAAAGTTGGAGGTTTTAAACCACTTGATTTTAAGACTTACTATAAAGCCACAATGATTAACGCTGTGATATTGGTACAAGGATATATATAATATATAATATATAATATATAACATATAACATACAATATCTTAATATATAGTATAATACATATTATATATAGTAGTTAACATAAGTAGTTAATTTAATGTGAATTGCAATGACAATGAGACACCACAGTCACCAGGATCCTGGGCCTAGGCCAGCTAGGACAGTGGTCTTCACACTGTGTGCTCATGACCCCATTCTACACCTACAGGTTGTGGAAACTGCAAAGAGCTTCTGTTTGTACAGGTCATACCTGTCAGTATTTGCTACATTAGAAATTAAAACAGAAATTTAAGATACCGATTTATTGGTTCATTTCAGGTTAATAAGGATAAACCCACCACATGTGAACATGAATAACTTAATTTTAATGAAAGACCTATTAAAACAGACAAACAAACTGAACCTGTGAGAGGGGTGGTACTAATGTATCTTGCACAAATCTTTAACGCCCAGAAGGGAGCCGGGAGCTATATCTGTGTTCAAACTGTTGTGATAGATTGTTTGGGGTGAAATCTGTGGAGGAAATCTGGTCTTATCCAGACAAGTAGTTGGAGGGAGGAGTATTTTGAGGGTCTTTAAAGATAATTGTGGCCATTTTTGGTAGGACACCAAAAGCTAACAAAGGCTCACTTCTTAAACATTTGCTGCAATACGTGATCAGAAATCAAATCAGTGGATTTTTGTGCTCCACACATTTGTGGGAAATGAGAATGAAGGCAAATGGCATGTTAGTGTTATTATCAAGACAGGTTTGTCCTCACAGACGCCTGAATTTCACAGGCACCCCTGTGGTCCCCAGACCGCACTTTGAGAACCACTGTGCTGTCATCAGATGGGTGGGAATATTTTCTGTGCAGACCTGTTGGAGCACTGGATGGGGCCATAGAATTTACATTTCTAGAAAACTCCTGGTAAGTCTTCTGATTAGTTAACTTCACCACCCACCATGGGGAGAGCAGGCAGCCAAAGCGGGTGAGAGAGGAAAGCCGAACATCACCATGAGATGTGGAGGGCTCAGCCTCCCCGAAGCCACCGGGAGAGAGGTGGTAAGGCAGGAGCAGGTCTGCCGCCACACTCCACCTCATGGCCCTGCAGCCTCATTCACCAGTCATAGTATGTCCCCACCAAGCCCAGTGAGACCCCAGCAATGACTAGACCACGCAGTGTCTATTTCCTCTCAAAGCACTTTGGCTGCATCCACAGGGAGGACACAGATTTTCTTGCTCTGTCACCCCCAATGACTGACTTCCATCCTCATGGACCGTGATGACTGTTGCAACCACAGCCCTCGCTTCTGCATCCCAGGAGAACAGTGGGAAACATCAGGGACACAGGGAGCTCTATCATAATCAGCTTCCTCCCAGTGACCTCCCAGGATGTCCCCGTACTTCCACTCATAGCCCATGGGCTATGACTAGCTGCAAGAGAGGCTGGCAAATGTCTTCTCGGTGGAACAGCGTTGGCCTAAACACCAAGGAGGAAGAGGAAGGTAGGTAAGTGTGGGGTAGCATGGAGCAGCCTCATCCCCTCCTCCATCTACCCTCTTAGATGAACAGGTCGTAAAGTTCCCCTTCCCAGCCCTACCAAGGAGCTCCAGGGCCCCTTTGTATCTGGCCTCCAGGGGACCCTAGGCTTGTCCCCAGACTGGGTCCTGATCCTGTTCCGTGCACTCTCTGTGGAAAACAAGTAAGAAGCCTCTACTCCACCTGCCCCACGGGCCTGTCTCGAGTCCCCAGGGCTCCCTGTGCCACCCTCCTGTGATACGGGTTGTCTGGAGGAGTCAGTGGACCCCTGAGCCCTTGGCTTTCCCGCCCTCTCTGCACTTCTTGAAGGTGAGTCAGCCCCCTCCCAGCCATGTCTCCAGACCCTGATCCCCTGCCCCGCCCCTACCCCAGCACTACACAGCGAAAGGCAGGCCTCTGAGCTCCATTTTGCGGGCGATGAAGAGTAAGAGAGGGAGAAAGAGGGCGCGGCAGGAGGAATCACCCATCTTGCTCTGGGGGTTGGCGGCCAGGGAGCCTCCGTGACAGGCAGGCAGGCCTAAGGGTTTCCAGATGTGCTGCATTTCCGCGTGACTCTCGCAGGCGGCTGGGCTGCGTCAGGCTGTCCTCGAGGACCCTTTGTGCCACTGAAGGATAGGAGCCCTGACTCCTGTCCTGTGTCCCCTGGGCGCAGTCACCAAGATCAGCAGCTCAACCTGGAAAGCCCAGGCAAGCCACCCCCCCCCAGCCAGCTCCAGGGAGGATCCCCTTTGAGTGCAGCATGTCTGGGGGAGGAGAAATAGGGCATCTCAGGGCCCAAGGCAAATGCAGGGGCCTTTGCCTGAGGAGGGGCTTCAGGTGAAGCACAGAGGGGCGCTTTTTCAGGGTCCTGGGTTAGGTCGCAGGGCTTGGTGAGCCTTGTGCACCACGTGTTCCAGCAGAGCACCTCAAATTAAACTCCAGAGACCACTGGGACCCTCCTGGCCCCCGTGAATGCCTCTTGGCCCTAAAGATGGGTGCTTTTTGGTGGGACTGGGGGTGGTGGTGATATCAGGGGCCCCTTGTCCAAGCACACTCTGTCCACTGCCGTGTGCTTGCGAGCCTTCTGTGAGGGCCTTGCTTCTTCATTCTGCGCCTTGTTTACCCTGGCGTCCTCTTCTCCAGGTCAATTTCCCGGCCCGCGGATGTTGCCTGTAAACGCTGAGAAAACCAGACCACCACCCATGTCCCGCGGCCCCACCCCGTTGGTTACCAGCTTTTGAGAGTCTGGCCATGGGGGACACATTCTGTGGGGAGAATTGGGGTGCTGGGGTTGCTCGCTGTGCAGAAGAGAGGGGAGCTAATCTTGCTGGCCTGTCCCCCACCTCCTGGTGGTGGGACTTTAAGCACTCATTCTGGCCCTCTGCCATCACTTGTTTTGTTTTGTTTAAATAACACGGTCTTCCATGTCATCCATCAGAAACTGCTGTGACCAAGCAAAACTAACATTTCCTCCTCAGGGACAGGGAGTTTCCAAGCACGCATCTTGAATTAAACGTTCTTCTGGATTAAAAAAAAAAAAAAGAACAACCACCCTACATATTTAAAAATCAGAGTAGAACACCGATGAATAACATCCATAGAAAGAGTAAAAAATAAATAAATTCTCTCCCCACTGAGAGGAAGCAGCAGATGATTGTGCAAAGAATAGATCTGATCAAATGTTCTTGGAAGAGATGGTCAACATTTGTAATCCATCAGCTGTGAAACTGTCCGCCAAAGTTTCAGGGTTCGGCTTTCTCGCCCACTCCCCTGATAAGCAGCTGCAAACTAAGTGAGGCCAAAGGGAAGGGAGGCAGTGCTGGCTTATCTTCTTTGCTTTGTGATTCCTCCTCTAACATCCCTGCAGCATTTGCCTGAATTTCCTCCGAATTTGGATTCACAGATGTCTGGTTATGCAAGACTCTTTCCCATTTTTGGCGAAGGAAGTTACTCAAGGGGGCTTTGGAAGGAGCCTCCTTTGGCTGCCTGCCGGCTGGGCTGGAGCAGAGCCCTGAGCTCCCTGGGACAATGCGAGAGGAAGGACCCGCTGTGGGTTTGAGAGTGCCTGCCCCTGGCAATGTCTCTTTGGCACCAGAAAGCCTTTCCAGAAGCTGTCAGCAGACTTTTCCCTCATCTCCTTGCCAGATGTGGGCCACAGGCACTCCCCTGAGCAGAGCCTGGCGGGGAGGACCTGACTGCCTCCCGTCTCTGGGGACAGCCCTGGGGCTGAACCGTTTGGGGGAATGCGGACAGGGGATACCATGGTGGTCAGTCAAGAGGAGGGAGGAGTGGATGAGGGTGGACAGGCAAGTCTCTGCTGTAGCGTTGGCTCTAGGACCATTCTTGACCTGGAGAGTCCCATGGGCAGGTCACAGAGTCATAGGCGAGTCCCATGGGCTTTAATAATGGTCATTACAGTAAAGGTTCTCAGTAGGCATTTATCATCCCGTGGGGATATTTAGAAATGTAGGAGGAGCTTTTGAACATCAAAGTCATTGAAGCATAATATGCATCGCAGGTATAGGTATACACACAATAAGAGACACCCTTTAAAGTGTTCAGTTTGATGCATTTTGGCAAATTTATATAACCATGTAACCATTAGCACTGTCAAGACAGAGAACGTGCCCATTCATCTAACAGGATCCCTCGTGCCTCCCATACAATCATTGACTTGCAGTTGTAATTGTGATTCATTTTCCATGTTTAGTTGCATGTACATGAAATCAGACAAAATTTGTTCTTCTGGCTTCTGCATAATGTTTTGGAATGCATTCAGATTTAATTGCTGAGTATTTCATCATATGGATATACCATGGTTTGTTTATCCATTCATCAGTTTGTGAACATTTCCAGTCCATCAACTGGTTTCCAGTTTGGGGTCCTTATGAAAAAAGCTGCTACAAATGCTCATACTCGAGCCTTTTTGAGAATGTGTCTTTGTATTCCTTACGGGTAAATGTACAGAATGGAACATAGCTGCCTCATGCAGTAAGCGTGAATGCTTAACTCTCTGAGATACCGCAGGTTTCCCGAAGTGGCCGCATCCTCTTACATTCCTATCGGTGGCAAACGGGAGTTCCAGTTCCTCCACCTCCTCACCAAATGTTTGCTACTGTCATCCTTCTAAGTTTTAGCCAGTACTCTGGGTGTGTAGTGCTATCTAATCACAATTTTAATTGGCATTTCTCTCGTGACTAATGATGTTGAGACTGTTTCATGAACTCACCGGCCGATAGTATATCTTCTTTTATGAAGGGATTGTGCTAATCATTTGCTTTTCCTTAAAAAACCCCTTTATTCTGAAATTTAGACTCACAGAGAAGCTGCAAGTATGATAGAATTCCCATGCAGCCTTCGCCCAGTTTTCCCAGGGATATCATCCCACATAACTGCAAAATCAAGTGTATCAAACCAGGAAACTGACACTGGCACCAAACTAGTAATTAAACTACAGGCTTTGGATTTATCCAGTTTTTCCTGTCTGTCTGTTTCTCCCCCCTTTCTCTCTTTCCTTCCTTCCTTTTTTGGTACAGAGTTGATGAATGTATAGATTTGTATGATCATGATCACAATCAGGTTTCAGAATTTTTTGGTCACCCCCAAAGAAAGCCCCTCATGCTATCCCCTAGTAGTCACACTCTCCTTCCAACCCTATCCCCTGGCAAACACTAATCTGTTTTCTATCTATACAATTTGGTTATTTCAAGAATATTCATAAATGGAGCCATACAATATGCGTTGTGTTGAGGCTGACTTTTCTCCCTTAGTATAATGCATTTGAGATCCATCGTAGTTGTTGCACATATCGACAGTTCCTTTTTGTTGCTGCATAGAATTCTATTTTGTGGGTAGGCCACTACAAGTCATATTAGCCCATTCACCTGTTTAAGGACATTTTCATTTCTGGAATAAACCCCACTTGGTCCTAGTTTTTCATTCTTTGTATGTGTATATTGTTGTGTTTTATTTGCTAACATTGTATTAATTATTTTTGCATCTTTGTTCATAGGTAGTGTTGGTATGCACTTTGGTGCTGTCTTTGGTTTTGATATCAGGGTAATACTGGCCTCATTAAATTGCTTGGGAAGTGTTCTCGCCTATTTTCTGGAAGAGATTTGGTAGAGTTGGTGTTATTTCTTCTGTAAGTTTGGTACATTGGGCTCCTCTGTGCTTCCTGAACTTGCGTGACTTTTTCCCTCACCAAGTTAGGGAAGTTTTCTGTCATTATTTTTTTCAAACAGGTTTTCTATCCCTTGCTCCTTTTCTTCTCCTTTTGATATTTCTATGATGTGAATGTTACTATGTTTCATATTGTCCTGAAGTTCCCTTAAATTATCCTCTTTCTTTTTGAGTCTTTTTTCATTTTCTTGTTCTGACTAGGCATTTTTTTCTGCCTTTCTTCCAGCTCGCTGATTCGGTCCTCTGCTTCACCTGGCCTGCTTTTAATTCCTTCTGGTGTATTTTTCACTTCAGATATTGTATTCTTCATTTCTTCCTGGTTCTTATTCATAGTTTCTATGCCCTTTTTCATGCCGCTATATTTCCCACTAAGTTCCTTCTAGCCCCCGTAAAGTTCCTTATAGTTCTCACTGAGGTCCTTGAGCATCCTAATAACCCTTATTTTGAATTCTGTGCCTGATAGCTTGCTTGCCTCAATTTCATTTAGCTCTTTTCCTGGGGATTCCTCCTTTCCCTTTGATTGGGGATTTCGTTCCCTCCCCATTTTAGGTGACTCTTTTTGTTTGTGTCTGTGTCTCAGGTTGCTCCGCTGCGCCTGCTTGTCTTCATGGGGTGGACTTCTGTGGTAGGAGTTCAGTGGTGCAGGCTCTTCGATCTCCTGATCTGGATGCTCTCGGGTCGCCCTTTATTCGGTTTTTGTGGGCTCTTTTGTTGTACTTGGGCTTTGATTATTGACGGGTCATTTGTTGGTGGGTTCTCCCCTCCACCTGGCTGATTGGGAGTCACAACCCCCGCCATGTCTTGTATGCACGTCTGAAGATGATTCAAAGCAGGCAAAGATATCAAACATATTGAAGAAAAAAACTGAGATTCAAAATGAGTTTGGAAGGGCTGGAGTACTGGGTTTTTCCAGCCTCCTCATGGCGAGAGCAAGGGAGAACCGCTGCTGAAGTTTCTGCCCTTCACTGCCAAGCAGGAGGTGCTGAGACTGGGAGGGGGGGCAAAGAAGGAGGATGAGCGGGGACAGGAGACTAGCAGCAGCAGCGTGCTGGTGGCGGCGGTAGGAGGAGGAGGAAGAGAAGAGGGTAAACGTTCAGTAGGATATGAATCATCTAGGTCTAAATGTTTCTTTTTTGGGAGGTTTTAAACTACGAATTCAATTTCTTTAAGGATTATAGAACTATTCATATTATCTAGTTCACCTCGGGTGACTTTTGGTGGTTTTTAGTTTTTGAGAAATTGGTTCATTTTATCTAAGCTGTGATTTTATGTATGCAGAATTATTTGTATTTTTTGCCTATTTTCCTTTCAGTGTCTGTAAGGCCTGCTTTTTATATTCTTCTTTCACTTCTGATATTGATAATTTGTATTATCTTCTCTTTATTTGTGTCAGTTTTGCCAAAGTTTTTTGCTCTCAATTGTCTCAAAGAACCAGCTTTTGTTTTCATTGATTTTCTCCATTGAGTTTGGTTTTTAATTTCATTGACTCCTTCCCTTAGCTTTATTCATTTCTTTTTTTAAAATTCGATTTGGATTTATTTTTTCTCTTTTAAAATAGTTTCTTGAGGTGAAATCTTGGATTATTGTTTTGAGATTTTCTTCTTTTTTAATGTAAATATTTAGTATTTTAATTTTCCCTCTAATCACACCTTTAGCTGCATAGCACAGATTTTGGAAGGTTATATTTTAATTTTCATTCAGTTAAATATAATATTTAATTTCCCTTGAGACTTTCTTTTTGTCCACAGATTATTTAGAAGTGTGCTGTTTAATTTTTAAGCATTTTGAAATATTTATATTATCTTTCTGTTATCACTATCTCATTTGATTTTGTTATCATACTTTGTATGATTCAATTATTTTACATTTGTTAAAGATTTTAAAATAATTCTGGGTACCATTTATCTTGGTAAATGTTCCATGTGCACTTAATATTTGTGTTCTGCTCTGGTTGGGTGGAGTGTTCAATAAAAACCCATTATTTCTCATTGATGAACAGTTCTTTATCCTTGCTAATTTTTAATTTATTTGTTCTTGGGGAGAAACCTTGAAGACTTCAACTACAATCCTAGATTTGTCTTTTTTTCTTTTTATTTAGTTCTGGCTTTGTGAAAATTGCTTCATGTATTTTGAAGCTGTGTTACTAGGTGCATACACATTTAGGACTGTTATGTCTTCTTGGTGAATTGATTCTTTAATCATCAGGTAATTTCCTTTCTTATCTATGATAATTTTCTTTTCTCTGAAGTCCACTTTGCCTGATATTAACATGGACACCTCACTTTTTAAATTTGTTTTGTTTCTCTTTTCCCATCCTTTTTGCACTAATGTATCAATATTATATTTGAAATGAGATTTTTGTAGATAGCATAGAAATGGGTGGTTTTAACAAATTCATTCTGACAATCCCTGTCTTTAAATTTAGACCACTTATATTTAATGTAATTATTAATATGTTTAGATTCTGTACTACCATTTTATTATTTATTTTTTCTCTCTGTTTTTTATTCTCCTCCTTCCTAATCCTTGCCTTTGTTTTGGTTATTCGAACATTTATCAGTATTCTATTTTAATTTTGAGCATGAACATTGTTGAGTACACAGCTTTGTAAAATTTTGAAGTAGTTTCCTAGCAATCACAATATGCATACTTAACCTTTCACAGGCTATTGAGAAGCACTGTTTTACCAGGTCCCACGTCTGGTTCCCAGTTCTGCAGGGTCAGGGACTTGGAACCTCCTCTGCTGACTCACTGGGTCCATGGCCAGATCTGGCCACTCACTTCCTCATGACTTGCTGCCAGGTTGTTTTGCATCTGAGGGACATGTTTAATGCCAACTTTCCCAGCACCTCTTGGAGCTCCTCTGCAAATGCTCCCCACCCCCATGCGCTTCTTAGAGTCAGGCCAACTCCTAACCAGAGCAGAGCAGGTCTGCTTGGGAATGAGTTTGCCGTGGCTCTTCATGAGGCCTTGAGTGAGACGGAGCCAGGCAGTTCAGTTCTGGGAGCTGAGAGCGTCAGTGGCTTTGATGCCAGCACCAGCCACACACTGACCACCAGCCTCGACTCATTCACTCGTTTATTTCTAATCATGTCTTTTCCAAGCATCCACTGGGTGCCCTTTCCCGAGTGAACCCTCTTGGTTGTGCCCTCAGAGCTCACCTGTGGCTTTACTGGGCAGCCCAGCAGGCCACAGGAACTCTAGGCACATTGAAACAGTGTCTTCATCACCCCTTCAAGGGCCGGAAGAGCCCCACTATGAATTCTGATCACACCTTTATTTGTGGTCTGCCTTTAAAGTGGTTATTCTCAGATGTAATCTCACTTTATTTTGCATTGAGCAAAATATTTTTGATCAATATATCAAACCCTGCATAAGGTGGGGTTTTTTTTTCCTAGTAATTCAAAGTCAGACCAGCTCCTTTTCAACTGGCTGTGAGTTTGGGCCAGTTTTCAGCCATGCCGACAGGGAGCGGGGACCATGCTTGCCTGGAAGGGAGGCATCTGGGAAAGAAACCGATTATTGTACAATGACGATGAGAGTTGATTTCCTAACTTGCGAGCATCTTCCATTGTATGATTTTCTGGTTGTTTAGGTTTTCTCTTTGAGGGGAGTTGAGTGGCCTCTCCAGACATCATGGGAAAACCCCGGACCTGCTGTTGGGGACAGGGCAGGTAGAGACCCACTCCCCTTCCTCAAAGGGGAGAAGGAAACTGTGGGACTTGCTCAGTTAGCCAGGAAGATGCCACATCTAAACATGGCCCGAGAGCACATCTGCCCAGAGGCTGGGCTGGCGTCTGGGTTGCAGAGCCAGGCTCCCCTCATGCATCTCCCTATGGACAGGAGCCCCCCACCCTGACCACCAAGCCACGCACTGAGGAGGAAGCCCCTTAAGGCTTCTAATTCTTCATTTGGGCATTTTCTGATTGATGCCCACCACCCCTCTGGACTATAAACTCCAGGAGGGCAGGGGCCTTGGTGCTGTCTCCCTGTTGGGGGGTCTATTCCCCAGTTACTCCTCCTCGACTTCAGCTGGTGCACCCTGCAGCCCCTCTCCCTCTGGCTTCTCGCCTTCGTTTTCTGCTCTCCCTCCTGTTTGCATGTTTTGGTTTATTTCCCCTCTTCCTGGGCCCTCACGGTCCTGCCTCACCGGCCGGCCTCCTCTCCGGGAAAACCACTGAATCCCCAGAAAGCCCCCAGTCCCAGGGCTGAAAGCCTCGGACTTTTTCCATCAGGGGGCCGGCCAAGCATGGGAGGGCTGCCCAGAGCAGTTGGGAGGCATGATGGAAGCCGGCCGGGGTCTTGTCCAGGCCAGGAGACCGCCTCCCTGACCACAGCTTTCTGTGGACAGTGAAGGCTCTGTGGGATGACTCCCAGAGCGGGCTGTGGTTTGGAAACGGGGGGAGTGTGGCCGAGTTGTGACGACCCTGGAGTCTGATATCTGAACTGGTTCCTGCGAAGGCTCTGGGCCTCCTGACGCTGGCCCAGGGCCCAGAACCAAGGGCAGCTGCAGAGAGGAGGAAGCCGCTCATTGAGGGCACTGAGGCTGGAACAGTGGTGGCCGGGCTGTGACAGCTTTGGCTTCTAGCGTCCCAGCGGTCACAACAGCGTAGCCTCCTAGGTGCCACCCCTCACCAGCTGCCCATCGTCCTCAGGACAAAACTTCCAACAAGCTTGTCTCTTGTCCCTTCTGGCTCCTTTTGAGCACTTCTTCCCCTCTCCCCCTCGTTCAAATCCTGCCCCCAGTGTCCTGTGCTCCTGCCGGTCCCCATTTCTGGACCACTGCCTGCCAACTCTGTCCTGGCACTGGTGCCGCTCAGCCCCAGACAGGCCCAGCCCTGGGACCAGTTTTTCTGATTCATCATGTTGAGCAGTGCAGGCGCTTCAACAACGATGAAATTATTCAAGCGGATGACCGTGAGAAGTTCATCGCGCTGGGCTTCTTCGCTGCTGTGAGCTGAAGACACAACTCCTACCTTCGTGCTGTGCCCAGATCGCTTGTCCTGGAGGACAAGGCCAATGGCGGCCACTCCATGCCCAGCAAAGATGCCTCGGGTTCTCAGGGCCTCTTCCGGGGCTTCTTCCGGGACAGCCCTTGTCACAGGAAAACCAATCAAAGTCCCTTTCTAATGTCCAGCTGGTGGCAGTCTTCACAAACACGTCTGTGTAAGATCACATCCAAAACTTCAAAGACACCCCTTTTGCTGGGCAGGTGCCCACGCAGCACATCCCAGTGCCTCCAGAGGGCCCTTATCTCCTGATGTAGCCAGACACGCCCTGTGCAGCTAACTGCAGGGACAACATCTGCCTTGTCTTTAAATGAGATTGCTTTTCTACCATTAAAAAAATATATATATATATATATATTAAATATATATATATTTAAATCTTTTCATGCAGTAACAAATGCCAAAAGCTGTGTCACCCACACCAGCATCAGGACACACAGGGGTTTCCTGATCCCACCAATTCCCTGGTGTTTCCTTGCGTGGACAAATACTGCCCCCTCCCCAGCCCCTGGCAGCTTTGCCTTTTCTGGGTGCCCACGGCAGAGTCTTGCTGCAACGGCTCTGGCCGGCGTCTTTCACTCTGCACGGTGTCTTCGAGACCATCCATCTCTTGGGTGTGTCAGCTCTCGTCCCCTGCAGTGCTCTGTACTTTTCCGTTCTGTGTTGTGCCACAGCCTGTAGTTGCTGAGGGACATCTGGGCTTCCCCACTTTGGTCCTTATGAATCACGCTGGCACAAACATTCATGGGCAAGTTTTTCTTATGATCGTGGGTTTTTGTTTCTCTAACATGAATCCTAGGAGTGGGTGTGCAGGGTACAGGGTCCGTGTGTGTTTATAAAAACTGCCACACTGTCTCCCAGGTGGGCAGTGTCAGTCTGGACCTCCAGCCATGGAGGAGACCTGCAGCTGCTCTGCACACTCTCAGTCTTATCAGGGGGTTTGTTTTTAAATTAAATTATTTTGAGAAGTGTGTAGTCATGCTGTGTGTGATTTGATTTACATTAAATTATGATCAATGACACTGGACACCTTTTCATGAGCTCACTTGTCATCAGAGATATTCTTTGTGAAATGCTTTTAAAATACTCATTTTTGAAAATTGGGTTCTTTTTTTCCTTATTACTGAGTTTTGAGAATCCCTTGGTTATCCTGGAGACATCCTTGCTCAGTTACAAGATTTACTATTATTTTCTCCTGTCTGCGACTCATTTTTCTAGTCCCTCAGTGGTGTCTTTCAGGAGGCAAGCTTTTAATTTTGATGAATTACAATATTTCAAATCTTTCTTTTATTGATCATGTTTTTGGTATTGTTTCTAAGGCCCATTGCCTAATATGGGGTCACAAGTTTTAAGTCCTACATTTAGGTTTGCGATCCCTTTTGAGTCTCTCTGTATGCGGCTGAGACACCTGCCAAGTTTGTCTTCCTTTTGTGGAGGGATGACCAGCCACTCCAGCACCATGTACTGGGAAGAGCATCCTCCCTCCAAGAATTGCATTTCCATCTCCAGCAAACGTCCCAGTTTTCCAAGCGGAGATGAAAGTCCGAGGACAGCTCAGCAGGGTTCCTGGGAGGTCCAGTCATACGTCTCCTTCCTGGGTCAGCAGAGGGCTGCCCAGCCCTCCATGACCTCCAGGAGTGAGCGGGCGTGGGACGGATTGGGCCCTCATTCCTTCCGTGATGGGGCTGCCTGTTTCAAGCACCTCCCAGCCTCAGAACCTCAGGGGCAGCACTTCTGAGTGGCTATCACATCGTTGTGCTCCATCGTCCTCTTCAGCCTGGCCCCGCCGTGCCAGGGTGATCCTGCCCCTGCATCCAAGCAGCAGACCCTTCCACTTGCTTTCCCAAACCTGCCCCTGCCAGCCTGGAACCTGGCCTCACCCCAGCCTGGAGGCAGAGCCTTCACCAGGCCACCTGCCTAGCCACAGTTCGTACTGCTCAGTCCCCACCGTTCAAGAAGCACCTTGGGAAGGCCTGGCCCACTGGCTGGGTGTCCTGAATGTTCTCTGTCACCAGGGAGTTGGGGGAGGCTGTGGCCCTGGCCCCAAGCCCCGGTCACAGCCCTGACTCTCAGCGGAGCCCTTCCTTCCTGATGAGAGGTTTCCTGTAATGCTGGGCATTTACATTGCTTCCAAAATTTGAGTAAATATTTACATTTCAGACTAATTCATTGGTAAATATTCCTAAAAAGAGTAACTGGCTTCCAGAGGAATACACTTTTTTTGTGGATGTCTGTGCCTCTTTTTAAATTGAGACGGAGTTTGCGATACGAAAAAACGTGAATCCTAAGCGCACAGCTCCAGAATTGCTCCTCCAAATCCCCCAGCCTCACCTCCCAGGTCGGGTACCCAGGGGGCATCCCCCCTTCTCCATATCGCATCCCACCTCCAAGTAACCACTGTTCTGATTTTTATACTGTGCATGAATGCTGCCCATTTCAGAATCCCGCAGGGATTATCAACTGTTTGCATCTGGGCTCCATGGCTCGGCGCAGCAGTTTGACGCCCGCCCATGATCCTTTGCACCACTCAGGGGCCTTCCACTGTATGGCTACACCGTTGCTTATTTGTCCCCCTGCCGGCGCACGTTTGGGCTGTGTCCAGGTTCAGGCTGCGGAGTAACGCTGAAATGAATGCTGTTGTGTAAGTCCTCGTGTGGATGGAAGCAGGAGCCTCCACTACGTAAATACCCAAGAGTGGGACTGTAGTGTCAGTGTCATGGGAAAGGAAGGTACACAGGGGAGCAGTTTCCAACCAGCTGGACACCCTCAGTCCCTCCAACAAAGTCCAGGCATCTGGGTGTTCCACATCCTTCCCACGTACGGTTCAATTTTAACCATTTCGGTGGGAGTTTGGTGATAATCTCATTGTGGTTTTCATTTGTATTTTTCTGGTAAATAATTATGTGAAGCACTTTCAGATGGTTCTGAGCCTTTGGGGTAGTTTCCTTGGCAGCTTAAAACAACACGAGTTTATCCTCCTACATTTCTATAAGTTAAAAGTCCACTGTGGGCCAAAGTCAAGAGGGTGGGCCTCCTGCCGAGGCTTGAGGAGAGAACCCAGTTTCTGTCCTTTCCAGCATTTTCAGGCTGCCCACTTTCTTGGAACACAGTCTCCTTCTTCCCTCCTCTAAGCCAACAGTGGCGGACTGAGCCCTCTTCTTATCACCTCACTCTGATCTCTGGCTCTTTCTTCCATTGTGAGGGACCCTTGTGATTACACTGGAGGCAGATGATCAAGGGTAAACTCCCTCTCTGGTTAGCTATCTTAATTCTACACTCAACTTTAGTTCCTCTTTGCCATGTAACCAACATTTTCATCAGGCCCAGGGATCAGAGGTGGACATCTTTTAGGAGCTGGATATTGTCACTGAACATAAAATTCTAGGTTGACAGCATTTTTTGTTTCTTGCATCACTTTAAAGATGTCATTCCATTGTCCTTTGTTTGCATTGTTTCTGACAAGAAATCTGTTTAAATTCATATCATCATTCCCCTGTGAGTCCTGTGGATTTTTTTCTTTGGCTGCTTTTTCTGTTTCCCTTTTACATCACTGATTCATAGAATATGATTATGATGGACCTTTTTTGTGTTTATCCTGCTTGGAGTTTGTTTTTTTCATCTGCAAGTTTATAGTTTTTATCAGGTTTTGGGATAAATTCAGCTATTATTTATTTAATGATTTTTCAGAATTCTTTTCTCTTTCTTCCTGGGGCTCCGAGTACATAAATTTTAATTGATCAATTAATTAATTTTTGTGAATTGGCTTCCTTTTCTTATTTTATTTTTTCTTCTTTTTAAAAATTGTTCTTTAATTACAGTTGTCCCCGATAACATAAATTTTAGATCACTTGATATTATCTTGCGATAACTGTGACTCCATTTGTTTTCTGTTCTAAAAAATCCCTCTCTGCTTCAGTTTGCGTACTTTCTGTTACTACGTCTTCTGGTCTGATGACTTTTTATTCAGTATCTGATATGCTATTTCATTCATTCAGTAAATTTTTCATTTTGAATTTTTTATTTTTAGCTCTAGAAATTCCATTTGACTTTTTAAAGTATCTTCCATTTCTCTCATTGTGTTCATGTTTTTCTTTAAACTATGTTCAGCTCCAGCCACCACAGTAGTTCCCTACTCATTCATGCACAACTTAGTATTCAACAACAAATTCAGGGCACTTTTCCAGTGTTCTGAAGCTTTTTTCCCTGAGTAGGCCCTTCTTCTCTGTAAGTCTGCACTTCATATTCTTGCTGTGTCAGCCTCCCTGAACTCTGATCTATCTCCTCGGCCCAGCAGGATGACCATTTTCTGCTTGACTCTTCTTTCTTTGTTCTCAAGTTACAAAAGATCCTCCAGAAAGACAGCCAGGGCACTTGTAAAGTTCATCTCATTTGTTTCCCTCTCACAGTCACTGTCCTGCACTGACTCTCGTCTTGTGTTTGAAAAGAGGTCTTTTATATATTTTATCCAGTTTTGTAGTTATTTATGGTAGGTGGCTAACTTAGTACCAATTAACCTCCGTTAGCCATCAGCAGAAACTATGCCTTAATTTCTTAAATAATATTTTCACTGGATATAAAATTCTATCTTTTAGCACTTTAAAGATGTCATCCCATTGTCTTCTGTTTTTGTTTCTAATGAGGAAAATCTATCATTTTAATTTTTTGTTCTCCTGGAATTTAATGTATTTTTTCTTTGGCTGCTTATAAATGACTCTTTTCATCTTTGTTCTTTATTAGTTTGACTTCAATGTGGTAAGGTGTCATTTACTTTTACTTTCATATTCACTGAGCTTCTTGAGTTTGTGTATTGATATGTTTTATAAGTTTTGGAATTTTTAGTGGTTACATCTTTATTTCTATTTTTTGTTTTATATTTATTTATACATTTTTTGGTCTCTTTCTGTCTCTCTTTTCTTTCTGGGGTTCCAATTACACACATGCTAGACCACTGATAGAGTCCCGGATGTGTGTAATGCTCTTCCTGCCTTTTTCCCTTCCACTCTTATTTCCTTACCTGCTTCATTTTGAATAAATTTGTGTTTATCTGTCTAGGAGTTCACTGATTTTTTTTTCACTGTGTCTAGTCTTCTGTTTAACCCATCCATTAAGTTATTTTATCAGACATTACATTCTTCAGTTCTAGAATTCCCATTTGCTTCTCTTTCTGAGGTTTGAATTTCTCTGCTGAAATTTTCCATCTTTTCACCCATTTTTAAAACCTTTCTCCTACAAATTTTTATTTGTAATAGTTATTTTAAAGTCTTCAGCAGTTCTAACATTTTTGTCAACTGAGAATTGACGATCTTCTGTTAGCTTGTTTTTTGTCTTGGTGATGGGACATTTTTGTGCTTCATCACATGTCTCATAGTTTTTGATGTGTGTGATCTGTATTTTGTACAGAAGAGCCATGGAGACTGAAATAGATAATTTTGTGTCTCAGAAAGTGTTAGAAAACTAGGGTGAGGGGTAAGCGGTCATACATAATAAGGAGACGAGGTGGGTTTCAGTTTGCTTGCATCTTTACTTAGTCTCGGATCTCATACGGCTTCAAGTGTCTGGCAGTGAGCTCTGTCCCATGTGACTCTAGCAAGAAACTGATCTTTAACCTCTATGAGATTACAAAGGTATGCCTGCCTTTTTATCCCAGACCATAGCCTTGCAGGCCATCACATCCTTAGCTTAGCTCCTTCTCTGGAATTTTATCCTGCAAATTCTTGCTGCCTCAGCCTTCCTGAACTCTGATATGTCTCCTAAGCTCAGTGGGACCAATGTTTTCTGCTTGGCTTTTCTCCCTTTGTTCTGGAGTTCCAAAAGGTCCCACAGAGCAGGGGCAATTAGCTTTGCATTTGAGAATTCTTCAGATTCTAATTCTCACCAGCCCACTCAGTTGTTGAAAGATTTCGACTTTCTCTGTACCCCAGGAGAGTCCTTCTGCCTCAAGAGGCCTGATCTCCATTTGCCTGCGTTCAGATTTGAAAACATACTCAGGGAGAAACATGGCCAAAAGTACCTTAGTGAGGGTCCACCCCTCTCTGGAGTTTCACTCATTCTGACTTCCTTTCTCCACCTCTCTTCTATGTTTTTACATTTTTGCTCCCTGGTGTGTCCAGTGTTTTCTATTGTCATGGAGAAGGTGGTATGACCTGTGCTGACCTTCTGCATTCTGACTGGAAGCAGAACACTTGGCATACATTTTTAAAGTGTCTTGATATAGTTTCTAACTGCTCCCAACACGATCGAGCTAATGCGTAGTGCCCAGGACCGCGCATGTGTGTGCGTGCTCCTATCTTACTGATTTCTTGCACTACTGTTCATTGTGCTTTGTATTTTTGACTGACAATAAATTTTATATTTTCATATGTTTAGTAGGCACTTCTACTTTTCTTTTAGGCTTTTATTCACCTTTTGGGATCGTTATGCCTTTATTATTAGTTTATAGGGCCTCTATGTGTTTGTAGGTTAATGTTATCTTTAAAAATTACACATGTTACAAATGAACACTTATTTATTGAAAAGTGCTAAAACTCTGAGAGATCTTTTCCTTGTACCCAATTTTTGCTTCTTTTTCTCAGAGATATCAACTTTTAACAATTTGACATCCATCTTTTCTCTTTTGTTTTGATGCATTTATTTATATATAAATAGCTCCAGTATGAAATTGTTGACATTCAATTTTGTACTATGAAAACAACATTTTCATAGGATTCAATATAATGATCAGTTGGAACTTTAAAATAATAAAGTCCCATCTCCTGCATGTGTACAGTTCTTTGGCCTTTTATAATTTTGTATTGGTGGCTTTTCTTTGTTATATATAAATATATATATTCAATAGTACTCACAAATATTTTAAATTAACCACTTCCTTTTTGAGTACATTTATGTTGTTTCTACATTTCTTCTATTACAAACAATGACGATGCAGTCTTTTTTTGGCATATATGTTATTTTCCTCTAGGAGGTACATGTGTGATAAGATTACATTTATCTCATGCTCTTTGAATTTCTATAGCTTATATGTTTTGATGACTGATAAAGTTCTTCTGTTTTAAAAATTTTTTGGCAATATTTTCTGTTTTCTCATTGAGATAAACAGAATTAGCTTGTTGGTTTGGGATCACATAGGCTTATAGATATAACTTGATTCAGAACTGACACCTTTACAGTGTCGAGTCTTCACAACCAGGAATGGTATGTTTCTTCATTTATTTAGGTCTTCATAGTCATTGATAAAATTTGTAGATTTTACACTTTAAAATTAGAACTTCTTAGTTATTTTACTTATTTGCTATTGCAAATGGGATCCCTTTTTTCCATTATATTTTCTAATTTTGTATTAATTTTCTACATAGTTATCCCACTTGTCGATGACTGGGTTAGGTATGGCACTTAAAGCTCGAGTTACAAAAGAAAATATGGATAAATTAAACTCCATCAAAATTAAAAACGATTGTGCTTCAAAGGACACATTTAAGAAAATTAAAACACAGCCAATGGAATGGGAGAAAACATTTTCAATTTGTATATCTGATAAGAGATGTATATCCAGAGCTTATAAAGAACTCTTACAACTCAATAATAAGGTAAACAACCTGACTAAAGAGTAGCCTAAGGACATGAACAGACATTTTCCCAAAGAAGACGTGTGATGGTTAATAAATTCATGAAAGCATATTCAACACTGTTAGCCATTAGGGGAATGTTAATCAAAACCACATTGAGACCACCTCATACCCACCAAGATGGCGAGAAGAAAAGATACACATGTGACTAAGCCTTGGTGACGGTCTCAGCAGAGCGGTCAGAAGCTTCATACGTTGTGAGAAATGGTGCAGCCACTTTGGAGACCAGTTTGGAGACCAGTCTGGTGGTTCTTCAAGAAGTTAAACATGGAATTACCATATGACACAGCAATTCCATTCTCGGGTACACACCCAAGAGAATTTAGAACAATGTACACACAAAAACTTGCACACAAATGTCTATAGTGGCGGTACTCATAATAGCCAAAAATGGAAACAATTTAAACGCGCATCATTCGATGGATAAACAAAAGGTGGTACATCCGCACAATAGAATGCTGTTTAGCCATAAAAACGGGGGAAGCACTGATTCACGCCACAGCACGGATGAGCCATGAAAACATTATGCTAAGTGAATGAAGCCAGACACTAAAGACCACATATTGTATGATTTCATGTACATGAAATATCCGCAGAGACATAAAGTAGATGAGTAGTTGCCAGGCACTGGTGGCGGGAGAATGAGGCATGACTGCTAATGGGTATAGGGCTTCTTCTCGGAGTGGTGAAAATACTCAAATTCGGTAGTGATGATGCAAACGTACGCTAAAAACCATTGAACTGTGCACTTTAAAATGGTGAACTTTATCATATGTGAATTATATCTCAAAAAAATTATTGTACTCCTGGTTAAAAAAAGGAAAAGAAGGTGGGGGGAAGGTTACAGGTGTCCTCTGAGAAAATGTGGAAAAGCCAACAAAAGGCATAAAAGATAAGTTAATTAAGTATCCCCCACAAGCCCGCCCACCGCCCCACCACACGCACCCCTCATGTTTCTGCGTTGTAACGTTGGCAGCCCTGCGTCTCCACATCCACAGGTTGCTTTTAGAAACTGGGTCCTCTGCAGGTGCCTGTTTGTAATTTGCTTTTACCCATGCATCAACATAAAACAGTGCAATCTAAAACCATACATATGTAACATAAACACTTTCATTTCAATAAATACATATTGCTGTTTAAATAAATAAAAATAAAGAATGACAGGCGAGCTGTACAAGGGCAAGGCCACAGGGGGAAGAAGGCAGCCCTTCCAAGCCCTCCTGGCTTCTGTCTGCCAAGGGTAGGACAGGAGTCCGCGGGAAGCAGGGCCATGGAGGAGGCCGACGGGGGTTGCTGCCAGGAGGGGATGAGTGGCTCCCCTAGAGCAGGTACAGGTGCAGCCCGGGCCTTGGCTGTGAGGGAACACAGCCTCTCTGCTGTGGCTGGGAATACGGGAAGAAGCGAGCACATCTTACGTTCCCGACAGCTTTAGCTGGGGGCCACTGTGCTTTCTGTCTTCATTTCTCACAAACTGGGAGGATTAAAATGTTATCGAAACAGAACAAAACATATTAGTCATGGATGAGGCCCAACTGTGAGGTGCCCACGTTCACTTTTTGAGAGAAGGGCTTGGGAAGCACCACCATGCACCTACAGGAGGCCGAGAATTTAAATACTTACAGGTCCCAGCAGCAGCAGTGGGCCCGAGGCTCTGCCTGGTACCCTGCAGAGAAAGCTCCCAGGGACCTGGGCCACCCCTGTGGCGCCCTCACCAGCCTCAATGTGCACCTCGTCCTGGGCTCAGCGGGGAGGGGGTGGCATTCTGAGTACCATGTAGGGCTGGGGATGCCTTGGTAGGTCGTTCATCTGTTGCAACCATGCACACAGTGTGTGTGTGTGTGTGTGCACACGTGCGCACACACGTGAACTCATGTACCTGTGTGTTCTTGCAGGTGGGCCTGGAAGACAGAGAGACTGGACGCAGAGGACCCCTGAGATGAAGAGGTGGAGAGGAAGTGGATAATATGCCTCCCCAGGCAAGACCTGCCTTTTGTCTTGGAAAGCCCTTGTGGGGTCATCTGGGTCCACAGGGAACTGGGAACCCTGCCAGGCCACACAATATAGTAAGTACAAACCTTGGAGCTGCCTGACGACCGCCAGCAGCCGTGGGTGTAAAAGAACGCAGGATTTGGGCTCAGAGGCGTGAGCTCCGACTGCTGGCTCCCCTCCCCTGGTGTGCAAGGCCAGTGTGTGGAAGGCCTAGTCTGTCGGCCAGGCCCCACTCCTGCCCACCTGGTGGGACACTGCAGCCCCTGGGAGGTCCCACCCTCAGTCATGTGTGCCTTGGTTTCCCAGTCTATAAGGGGGGGAAGATGACAGCACCCCTCTTCTTTCACGCCCCTCCAACGGGGCTGTTTTAAGGGTACATGTGGAGGGCTTAGGACCTGAGCTCAAGGTCCCCATGTAGCTCCCAACCCGACGGAGACACCGTTGTTGTTACTATTACTCCCATGGCTGCCAAGCCAGGTATCAGGACCGTGTTCACCTGCTCCCATGGCAAGTCCTAGAAACCCCTGCTAGTGTCTGGGCTCTGTCCCCCTCCGTCCCTGGCCCTGCCTAGCCCCTGGCCTCCAACACCTGCCTGGGCCTTGGACCCTGGACCTGACCCCTGTGGTTTGGGAAATCGTGTGTTCCCCACCAGGGGAATGACTAATGGGACTGTGCTTGGACACGGGGTTGGAGAGGAGCAAGCAGAGACCCCCTCTTACCACCCCCACCAGCAGACAGTGCTGCCCCAACAAACCCTGGATGTGATCCGCCGGGTGGGGGAGGGGCAAAGCTGAGGCCAGGCAGGCCAACTCCTGGGGGCCTTCGTGTCCTTGACCCGAGGGGTGGGATGGGGACTTGGCACCCTGGACACTCGGCCTCAAGGACACAGAGCAGCTGGTGGGCAGAGAAGCTCCTCCTGCCACCCATGCTTCCCAAGCCTCCCGGAGGCCCCATTTCCTCCTGATTCAGAAGAAATCCTTGTCTCCAGATGTGTTCTACTCCAGGCGTTTGTTTAATGTTAAGTGACAGTTTCTGGGAAGGGCGGAGACTCCCAAGATGAGCTCCTGAGCAGTGAGGCCCCATGCTGGGGGAGGGCAATGTACAGGCCCAGGGCTTGTCCCCCAGCTGGACAGTGGGGGAATGACAGGTGAGGGCAGGGACCATCTCACAGCAGGGGCGTCCTGCCACACCTTATGCCCCCACCGGCCCAGTGCCCGGACCATGGGCACCTCTGGACCCGTCAATGGCAGGAGGCAGCTCCCATAGTAGGCAAACTGCACACCCGTGCGGCCCGGTCATTGTTGCTGCTGTCACGGATGTGTCATCATGTGAGCCCTAAACTCAGTCCAGTCACTAGCTGTCTCGCTCTGCCAGGGTGCCCAACAGACTTAAGGGCCCCATCATCTTCATTAGCCTGACGTGGCAGGTCCCCTGGGGTACAGAGTGAGCAAGTCAAATACAAAAACTAAATGTGCCATTTTCGGCCTCTGCCACTGGTGGGATGTTTGTTTTGCAGCCCCTCTGACCGATGCATGTCCCCAACCCCCAGCCCGCAGGGGATGGCCGCACTTCCACGTTACTGACAGTTGTAGAATAAGGAGCAAGGGCATGCCTTTGCTTGGGGTTTGCAGACATTCCACTCTGTTTTCTGCTTCCTGGGGTCTCACTCCTCCACCAGGCAGAAACCTGCACTCAAACCAAGACCCCATAGCGGGGGCCCTAGGGGGGATGGGCACAGATGGCTACTGCTCAACAGCAGATGGTGTCCAGCCAGGGGGACCCCTTCCCCATCGTCACATGGGGATGCGAGCCCGCTGGTTGGCCAGGGCCTGACTGTTGGCCATTTTCTCTGGAGAGGGCAGGGCGGGGCAGCGCCAGCCCTGCCAAGACTCCGAAAAGGGGGCAGGATGAACCCTTCCTTGAGACTGGCTTCTCAGGTACTCATGAGACCCCACTCTTTCACCTGCTCAGGTGATACAGCCATGGGCTCTCCAGACTCTAGGTTCCCACCCCACAGTGCCCCCCATCCTGGCTCTGGGACCCTGCGCTTAAGGTAAGTCTCAGAGCGGAGCCGTCTGCCCTTTCTGGGCAGAGGCTGGATTCATGCTTTCCTGTGAACGGAAGTGGGGCAGTTCTTCCCTTGGGAAAACGGGCTGCTCTGCTGCCTGAGCGGAGCCCTCTGTGCGTCGGAGGTGAGGGCCTCTGCCATCCAGGGAGGACCAGGTCTCCAGGCTCATTTGCTCTCAGAGATGGTGCCTCAGCCAAGGGGGTGGTGTAAGGGCAAGTGGGAGATCCTGGAGTCTTTTGAGGGCATGGAGAGAGCGTCAAAGCAGAGGACACGGAAGGCACACACCTGGGCTGGCCACCATGGTCATCCGGGCCTCCCTGACCCCGATCGGATATTTGGGACTACCTGTGGGCAGGAGAGGGAGAAAATGCTCAGTTCCCAAAACTCGATGTTAAAGGGCGTGGGCAACAAAGTCCCTCCCAGACAGAAGAAGCTCTGAGTTAGGGAGTGGATTTTCTCCGAGCCCCTCCTCTTGGTTCTCCTTTCTCTGGGGCACCTGGGGACCTCAGACAGAAGCTTCGGCTGCTGAGGCCTCTGGCCATGGGTCGCTCCCCTCCTGGGACGCAGGTCTCCAGCCTGCCTACCTATCCCGTGAAGCTGCCCCTACCTGTGTGCTTTCTCTGAGGAGGCAGAATTTCTCCTCCTCGATGTATATATGTTCCCTTTCCTGGGGTCACCATGTTCCCTGGACTGTGTGCAGAGTCAAATAACATCTCTCCAGCATCCCCACTCGGGTCTCTAAAAATTGGTGTCAAGGCAAAACGTCTGACTCGGCAGATGTAACAGGGAGGGTAAGCAAGCCTGGCCACCGCAGAGGGGTGCGCAACCTCTGGAGCCCAAGGACTGCGGCACAGCCACCGTTCCTTTGCTCAGTGTGAGCTGTGAGCCACTGCACGAGTGGGTTCCGAAGGTCATGGGAAGATGCCCAAGAGTATTGGGAGGGTGAAGAATGTGACCCGCAAATACTCTGAGTTCCACTGTGAAAGAGGAAATCTGGTGTCATGTTACACCCCAAATCTCCTAGGTTTTTTTTTTGCTGTTGCTGAAATAATCTCAGATTTTATATGTAAGTTTTTTATTAATAATCAAGTAAATTTAAAGGTTAAATATATAGTTTCTTTTACAAATTTACTTGAATTACATTTTAGTGCCGGGTAAACAGCAGTTAATTAAACCCAGCGCACCACGCTTTAAGTTTTGACTTCTCACCACTGTTTCTTTATATTATATCTTTCCTGAGTTTCTCTTTTTATTTATTTCTCTATTAGTTAAAACCTATCTCTAATCGTCCTACTGTCCATGTGTGTATGCTTTTACGTACGGTGGGAGGTGATTTTTCTCTCATATTTTTCACTTCATATTCTCTTTGGTATCCTAAGAAGTTTTCTTGAGCTTTGCTTTGAAATGATCTGGTTTTCTTTAAAACCCACACTGCTATTCATTCTTTGCATTTAAAGAATGGTGAAATATGTTAGAAAAATACCATAGAAACAACATGATCATCTCTACAGAGCTATCATGTAGGTTTACCACATGTTGGCATTTTGTTCTATTTGCCTTCTTTAACAAATAAAACATGTAAATGTTTTAACCTTTGTGTGTTCTTCACCAATTCCAAAAGGCGTGGGTCCCTAAAAGAAGCAATAACTACCCAGTTCAACATGAGAAAACATACTAACTCACTGTACCACAAGAATAGAGAAAAAGTCCACATGATTGTGATAACAGATGCAAAATAGCATTTAATAAAATCCAATATTCACTCAAAACATAAAATGTCAGCAAGTAGGACTCTTAACCTGGGGGAGGATATTTATCAAAATTTATAGTTAACACCAGACTTAGCAGTGGAGCTAGAAAATGCTGATTGTAGTCAGAGGCAAAATGAAATCACCCAGCCTGGCAGGTGCATTTTCCATCCCATTTGCAAACAACCCCCAAGTGAACAGCTGTGGTTACCTGGGAGTAAGATGTGGTGGGACTGTCCTGTTCTTCCCCATCCCTGGCAATTTTTAAAAGGCTATTTTGTTTAATATTAATGAGGACAATTTTTGTTCAGTTAGTGTTTACTTGGCCTGTATGTTTCTTCTCTTTATGCTTAGCCTGTTATTGTGGTTTATTTTAGGTGTGTGTTGTGTAAGCAGAATAACTGAATATTATTTCGTTTTATTTCCATATAGTCAATTCATCTTTATACTTTAAATGTTTCATCCATGTACAGTTACAGTAATTACTAACATATTTAAACATTTTTTTCTACAAATTTATTTTGGATTTTCTATTTACTAGGTTTTTTTCCTATGCTTTTTTCTTTCCTTCCTAACTTTTGGTAGATTTTTTAAAAAAATATTTAAATTTTTTCCCTTTCTTCGCTAGTTTAGAATTTCTATTCTTTCAGAGTTTACCTTAAATGTTTATTTACATTGTACACTAGAAATTTCCTAAGAAAGGCAAAAGTTACTCAGTATTTCTATCATCCTCCATAACATGAAACTTTAGCCTGCCTTAACTGTGCATTGAACTGTGCCTCATCCTGTTATTGTCTATGTTAGTTTTACCTCTTTAAAAGGCCAAAGTGGCCCTGGCCAAGTAGCTCAGTTGGTTAGAGTGTTGTTTCAATACGCCAAGGTTGTAAGTTCAATCCCTGGTCAGAGCACATATAAGAATCAACCAATGAATGCATAAATAAGGGGCACGACAAATCAATGTTCTTTTCTCTATCTCTGTCTCTAAAAAAAAAAAAAAAACCCAATAGAAAAGACTAAACTTTTCAAATAGTACTTTATTATAGATGCCACAATAACCGTCTTTCTTATAACTCATGCCACTTCCTCAAATTTTGTTTCTTTTTGGTTAAAGCACATCCTTTAACCTTCCCTTTGGCGGAGCCCTCTGATAGTAAGGTTTCTCCGTTCTCGCTCTGGTTTTTCCTTGCTGTCTAACAGACTGCGCTGGAACGCAGTGGGGTAAACAACGATTTGCAATAACCTTTCAGAGCCTGAAGGTCAGGAATCAGACAGCGCGCAGCAGAAATGACTTGTTTCCGCTCTATGATGTCTGAGGGTGTCTGCTGAAAAGACGGGAATCAGCGAGGGCTGGGATCGCCTGAAGGCTTTTTCACTCACGTGCCTGCTATCTGGGCTGGGGTGACGCAGAGTCAGCTCAGCTGGAAATGTGGACTGAGGAACCTGTGCATGACCTCTCTGTGTGGTCTGGGCTTCCTCACAAGGTGACAGTTTCAAGGAGGGGTTCTCGCATGGGGACCGGAGCTCCCAGAGCCAGCATCCTGCACCGAAGCAGGAGCTACAGAGCCTTTTATACAGGTCCGGCCCCAGAGGTCACACGGTGTCATCCCATCGTATTCTATCTACCGAAGGAGTCGCAGGTTCACTCAGAGGTGGAAGAAAGGATCATAGGCTGCCACCTTTCATGGAAGAAGCGTCGAAGAATTTGCATCCGTGTTTAGAAACTGCTATCATCGATCTCTAACAAAAGTCGTTTATGTTCCTCCCCTAAGCGAAGTATACTCATTTCCTCCCAAGACCTCCCCAGATAGCTTCATACTGTTATGGTTTCAGGTACATCCTCTAAGTTAAGGATCTTTTTCTCTAATCAAGTTCAGGTGTGACTAAAACTCCTCAGGTTTGGTTCTTGGGACAAAGTTCCTCTTGTTCTGAAGACCTATGGGAAACGGAGACAAATTGTCTTTGCCCTGCACTCAGTGCACAACGGTGGACAAAGACAGGATCATCACGGCCACCACCTCCGTTCAAACAGGAGTAAAGTGGGGGGCACACAACAGTCACTGGTCCATAGTGAGCCTGCACTTGGTACCTGCCACCAGGCCCCTGGCCAGGACTCCGCCCACTTCTTGTGGGAGACTATCCCTAAGCTCTGTTCTCTGCACCCTGGTTGGCCTGGAATCATCCTTCCTCTCCCATAAGAAACAGCCAGTGCTTGTGGCTGAGTATTCGTGGCCTGCTTCCTTGCTGTAGAAGTTCAGGGGCCCAAGCCCTCTTCTAATGTTGTACAACTCTGTTTCCTTTAGGCTAAGATGATGCATTCCCTTAAAAACATTGTGGGGTTCAATTTGTATAAACTACATCAGAAAAAAAGCCATATCTAAAAACAGATCCTCCTATACCTCAGCCCCCTGACTCCAACATGAGGCTGCTTATGGGACAAGTGACTTTAAAATTCCTAGGATCCCTACGGATAACATAAAAAGCCTGGATGTCACACCTGTAAGATCCTTAGAAAGCTGTCTGTTTATTTGAAAGGGTCTTTGGGACACTGCTTTAAATATTTCCAGAGGCCTTAACTAGGTATTTTACAGTCACATCCTTGGTTCCATCTTTACTATGAGGCCATAGTTTCTGAACTGTGACCTGGATTTGATCTTTATTCTTAAGATCTGTGTTACTTCGAGAGTCGTTTTCTGGCAGAAAAGACTGTCCTTCTACAATTTCTCTAAATTTTACTTGAAAACCAAAAAAATTCCAGCTCATCTCTTTCTTGCTGCATTTCATTATATACAGCTAGAAGAACCCAGGCAGAAGAACCATAGTAACTCCCTGCCCAGAAAGGGCCTTAGCTAGACCCTCGAGTTTATTAACGATGTTTCCTGTTTTCCGGATTACTACAGGTGAGTGTTGCCAAGCCTTTTGTGCTCTATGCCAACAGCTCCCTTTCTTCCCTTTCTCTAAGTCCTAACAAATTGTCTCCTCAATGTCCATCAGGTTTCTGCCTCTGTCTGCTCCCCAAGTTAACAGACTTTTAGTTTTTGTTATAGTAACACTCAACTTCTAGCCACCAAAGTCCTAACTAGGCATTTTGTAGTCACACTGTTGGTTCCGTCCTTCCCCTGAGACTGTTTCCCTGTAGGGCCCTGGGTTTTATCTTCACCCCCAAGGCCCTTTCTTGCTCTGAGAGCTCTTTCTTGCCTGGAAAGATTGTCCTGAGCCCTCTACGAGGTTTTTCTTTAAATTCTACTTAAAAGCTGAACAGTTCATTCTTTTAGTTTATATCTCTATGTGCAATTATTTTTACTACATCTTCCCTTTTGAATAAAAACTTAGCTGGGTATAAAATTCTAGATTGTTCATTGGAGCTTTTTCTCCATTTTTTCTTGATTCTATTAATCTTGATGATAAGCCTGCAGTTTGTTTATTCATTTGTAGGTATTCTGTCTTTGCCTCTGAGGTTCTGTAATTATATTATGTTTCTGGGGCATAGACACTATTTTCTCTGCTTGAAATTTGGACTGTTTTATATCTGAGGCAAGGAAAGGAATGAGTTTCTTGAGACCTCATGGAAGGTTGGCACCAGAGCCAAAATGAGAACCCAGGCCTCTGGAAACCCCAGTAAGTGCTTTTCCACAGCCCTGCCCTCTCCCCACGTGAGCATGGTCTGCTCCCTACTTCTGTGGCTATCTTACGTAGTGTGGAAGGTCAAGAACCAATGAGCTCACTTACGTGGTGATATACTTTCTTTAATTGGATGTACTTTCTCCACTGAGGGCATGGATTCTGTCTTTCTTTTCCTTGACCTTTTTGACGATGCAGTGTCACGGATACATCCGTGGACAGCTGGCGTGTGGACAGATTGTGTGGGCTTTGCACAACAGGCACAGATGCAGTGTGTATGCATGTCCGTTTGAGAGAGAAGGGACTTTGCAGCTGGACAGACTTGAGTTGGAATCTAAATTGCCACTGATAGTTGTGTGATCTTGAAAAAATTGTTGTTATTTTAGAAGCTTACTATTTTCCTTTGTAGATTGAAAGGAACACCGTCTTTCTTATAAGACATACAGAGGTGTTCGGCAGGTGCTCGTTACAGGCCTGCTGGACAGGTGGTTGAGGCCAGCGATGGGGGGACTGTAAACAACTACTGGGACACCACTCTGGGCAAAAGTGGGGAGGAACTATCGATTGGAGAAGAAAGGTTTGCTCTTCCCTTGTCCCCAGAAACATTTGCAGACTTGAGGACACCTCCAGGTAGGAAATGTGTCAGGCTTGTTTGCACCACCAGGTGGGTGGTGGTGCTGTTTTTGGCTACCACATCTTGATTTTTCTGAGTGTGGAGGAGGTTATGAAGAAGAAAGCCAGACCCCCCCCCAGCCCCTGGCTTCCTCTGTAAGTTCATCCCAGAGCTTCCCAGTGACGCTCCCCAGAAGCCTCTGAGTAAGTTCTCAGGAAGAGGTGGTGATGAGGCTTTAGTATGTAGTGTGCTGTTGTGGGAGGTTGGCTACTTTCCTCCAGCACTGGGGCGAATGGCAGTCTCCAAATGGGTTTAGGTCGCTGCTATGAATAATGCTTGTTTGCTTCATAATTACTTAACAACAGGATAATACCCAAGTGGGTTTAAAAAACATTTTGAATCTATTTTCTTCAGGCCAAAGCCTGTGCATCGAAGGGCTCTGAGTAGACAGATTAATTCACTTAAAATACAAGGACTTAATCCTTTTGATGTGCATGTTTCAGGTGCCCTGTTCGCCTAGCAGTTCTTTGAAACTCTGGTGTTCCTGTCTACCTGAGGTTAGTGCCAATACAGCTGAGGAAAACATGTGGTTCAAACAAAAGGAGAGACCAAATCTTTTTTAATGAAAATTTTGGCAGGTCAGATAGTCTTCCATCCAGCAGATTCCCCTAAAATGAAAGCTGTTCTGCAGGAGATGCCAGATCCTGGGTCATGCTTCGAGAATGTTCCCTGAGCTCCGTGATAACCTCCCTGGAGTCACATCTGGCCAGGAGGCCACATGCCAGACTCTTCATATTTAGGGCTGAATTTGCAAGTTTACAACAGGAGGGAAAACTACAACAGTAGTGTCTGCCAAAAGTACCTTATCTAGAGGGAACCTGAGGACACAGAATTTGTTGATCACAAACCTTGTTTATTTAATGGTATCATGGTTGGTTCATGCACGACCGACTCCTCATGTCCTCACCAGCAGTAGGAGTGGTTAACCTTCCGAATTTCAATTTGCACACATCCAAGTGCCCGCATCTTAAGTGCACAGCCCAGTGGGTTTTACACATACATATATGTGACCAATACTCAAGATCTAGGACATTTCCATCGTGGGTCCTCCCAGTAAATATTCCCTTCCAGAGATAACTACTATTTTGATCACTAATGCAACATGTTGGTTTTGCCTCTTTTGCTCAAAAAACATCAGTGAGAATCATCATATTGTCATGTACCTTGGCTGCTTTTTTAGTGCTGTACACCATTCTGTTGATGGATTATATCACGGCTTATTTGTTTATTATTTAGCTGATGGACTGACCAGGTTGTCCCCAGCTGTCAGTTTGTTATGAACAAAGCCAACACAGTTGTGCTTGTGCGTGGTTTTTGTAGCATTTACACTAATATTTCCAGTTCCACCTGGGGTGGGATTGTTCTGTCACAATGAGGTGCATACATGCACCTTCGGTAGAAACAGGCAGCTTTCCCAAGTGATGGAGCCACTTTACAGTCCCGAAGGCTTGTTTCACATTCTCACCAACGTTTGGCGTTATCTGTCCTTTCAGATTTCTGCTCTTCTAGAACTTATTTAGTCATTTCCTTATTGATGGATATTATCCTTGTCTGCAGCTTTAATTCTTGAAAACACTGTGGTTTTACACTGTCTTGACCATACCTCAGAGCCCACGTGGAAGTATACCTGGGCACAGTTCATGAGGCACGTGACACCTGCAGCAGGAAGCTCCAGGGAGCAAGCCTGCTGTGCAAAGCCCACACAACCTGTTCACACGCCAGCTGTCCAGCATTATGCTGCTTTGTCTTGTGGGACACAGTCACCTAGAACCAAAACATCATAGAAACATGAGGCCTTTCCCATGCCGAGACCCTAATGTAACGGTGCTTCCCTGAGGAACCGCATCCTACCACCGGGGGAGGCCTGGAATGGGTATTCCTTCCCCACCTGTGATTGGCTTAGAAATGCACATGTGATATCTCTCTGACCAATGAGATAGGAGGATGGGGGGCAGGATTCTGGGAAGAGCTTTCCTCTTGACAGGGAGAGAAAAGGAGTAAGCTCCAGGCTGCTCCCATGAGGTAGTCCCCATGAGGGGGTCTTGTGTGGGGGTCCCGTGAGATGGTCCAGTGAGGGTCCTATAAGGGGAAGTCCCGTGAGAGGACATCAGGACCAGGGACGAGTGGGCAGGAATCCAGCCTTAGGCTCTGCGCAGCCAGCGTACCATCAGCAAGAACAGGAAGACATTCCTCCTTGAGCCCTGTCCGTTGGGCTTCTGTGATCCCATGTGAAGTGCCTCCTGCCCAGGGTGACAGCTGAGGACTTCCATCTCCTGGGACCCTAGCCTAGGAGATAGAGGTCACATTGCACGCATTTCTACCCCCCGCCCCCCTCTTGGAAGTAATGCTCTGGGGTACCAGAGCAAGTAGCTCTCATCTTCCTCCAAGTGGTGCCTGGACAAATGTTTTGTTTGGTTTCCAAAGCTCCCAGAGCATGTCAGGAATGCAGGGCCTCTTCTCCTCCAAGTCGGTGGCTGCTCATTAGCATCACCTGGGCTCTTGTCCAGAGGGTGGGAGTCACTTAGGCTGGGCAGGCACCAGAGAGTTGAAGAGCCCCCTCTCCCCTGTCATTGTGTGAATGTGAAGCCAGCTGAGAACTTCTGCTGCACAAGGTTGATCAGGTTGGACCGAGGGCCGCCTGGAAGAGACGGCAGCCCGTAGAGTCCACGTGCTGACTCCAGTTCTCGGCCCGGCTTGCACTTTGGGTCTACCGGGTCACCTCTGCTTCCTTACTTAGTGGGGTGTGGCCAGACACGTGGAGAGTCCATCATGTGTCTGAAACTTCAGCTTAAATGGTGTCCTCCATCTCCTGGAGCAGTTCAGACCTCGCCGTCCTCAGCCCAGGTGTCCCACACGTGCTCTGCCACAGAGGGAAGTCTGAGCAACACCACGGCAGCGGCCCCGACAGCCTCCCCCGCCACATTTGGGGACCATCTGGGAGAAGTGGAGATCAAACGCAAGCCTGAGAGGAAACCTCATGAAATCCAACTGGCAGAAGATGAACAAATATGCAGAACACAGGGAGAGAACCCACAGAAAAGCAACAGAAAGGCAAAAGTAGTGGAAAATCTAACCTTAGAACAATGTCCCGCAAAAGGCAAGATAGTGGATGGCGGTGGCTCATAGGCATCGAGCACTTCCAGAGTGCAAGTTGCAGCTGTAATTCCCTGGTCCTTTCATCCACGGCCTCGGGGTAGGCAATTTTCTTGGGCTTACAGATTTTATTTAAACACTTCCCACTGTGCTTACCATGCCCTGGGTGCTGAGTAGGTGCCTTACAAAGATTACCTGAACTCTTAGGACAGCAGCCTACCATGGGAGCATTTGGTGTGCCCACAGCAGAGATGAGCAAACGGAGGCCCCAAGAACCAAAGCCTGAGTCCCAGCGGTCATCTCCTGAGCCTGGGCTCATGTCCACAATTTAAAACACTGATCAGACCAAACGTGGCGCAGCTATGAAGCAAGTGACACTTTCATACACCACCAGTGCGAGTGTAAAATGGTATGACCACTCGGGGGACAGTTTGTCTGTTTCCTACAAAGTTAACCATATCTATTAACATATGACCCAGCCAGCCCAGTCCTAGGTATCTGCCCAAGAGAAATTAAAACACATGTCCACATAAGGACTTGCATACAAATGCCCATAGCTGATGAATGTGTGGTGGAGAAGTGACCCTGGCCATGTACTGTCAATAGGACTGCAGTTTTGCAAACTTTGTGGGATGGGGGTAGCGATTTAGCAAAACCTATCATTTTTTTCCCAAGAGACACTTAGTCTCCAGCTTGTATGAGGCTGGTTCTGTAGATCCCTCCTTCATTTGGAAAAGTTTCAGGTTGCTCTGAACATTCAGAAAACAATAGAAATGGAACTGCTATAGAAATATACACTGAAATATGTTAGTTATATGTTTGTTAGGGTTTTCCCTTACATGCCTTATTTTTCTTGCTTAATGAAGTAGCATTAGTAAATTTCTTCCAAATGGCGAATCTGTTGAAAATATTTTAATCATGTGGCCATTAGTATATTCGCAAGAGTTGCTTATTAAAACTTTTAAACAAAAGCTAATTTCATCACTGAGTATAATTGGTATTATTTTTATCCCTAAATACTTCAGTGTGTATTTCCTAAAACCAAGAACATTCTCTTACATAACCACAGTACAATGGTCCCAGTTAGGAAATTTAACATCAATATAATGTCATCATCTAATCCAAAGACCATATTCAAATTTTAATGATTGTTTCAATAATGTCCTTTATCGATCCCCTCGCCCCCACTCCCACCCTGGTACACAATCCAACCCTGGATCACCTGTTGAATTTAGTAGTCAAGTCTTTAGTGAGTCTCTTTTAATCTGAAGCAGTTCCTTAGGAATAACATGATAAAACTAGAAATCAAAACAGAAAATGTAAATGTCCTCTGCCTGTATATTTTAAAACTTTGTTTAAAAACTCTTGTGTCCAAGAATAAGTGCAAACAAATTTCAGAATTGCCAGGAAATGATGGTAATGAAATATATTGGAATCTAGGGTGTGCAGTTCAGGCAGTGCTCAGAAACAGACTTATCGCTTATGTTCATATCAAGGAGAGTAAAAGAAAAGCAATAAATGAATTCATTGTCAACTCTAAAATTTAAAGTAAGAATGATTGCGTAAACTAAAAACCATTAATAAGGCCATGTCAGAAAATAACTTGGAAAACAGAAAAAAGAATCAACAAATAAAAACCCAGTTCTTTAAAAACAATGAACAAAATAGATAAATGTCTCTAACCTCATCCTGAAAAAAAAGTAAAACAATAAATACACATAACAAAAATCCTAAAAGGAGGAGTAGGTGACCATTAGAGAAAATTAAATAAATCTTAAGCGATCACTTATAACTCTAGGCCAAGACACTTGAAAGCCTGCCTGGCTGAAAAGATGGTTTTCCATGATTTACCGAAAATGAGTAAATAAATACAGAATGACTAAGCAGGCATATTCACACAGAAAAATTAGAACTGCTCCTTTCCACCTCCCATTCTCAAATCACCAGGCTTCAAAGGGAACTAAAAAGAAAAGTATAGTATCATCCCCACATATGCAAGAGAAGATCTATTTCCTCTGCCTCTTTGATGGATACATAAGAGAAATGTGTCTTAATGGGGTGCACTGAGGCATTCCTGGCAAAGTCAAGACCACGGCCAGGAGACCCACTGTCATCACCCCTACTATTTAATATCCTGTTAGAAACATCATCATGTGCAGTTACACACAGAGAGAGACATAGGAATTGGAAAGGAAGAGATAAAACAATCTCTTGCAGATTGTAGCACTGTAGTTTTGGTAAAAAGCAAGATAATCAACTGAGAAACTACTGAAGTATCAGGGTATGAAATTAACATAGAAAAATAAGTAGTCCTCACAAAAACAATGACCAAACAATAGTAAAAATAGATAAAATAGGAATTAACGATGAATAAGCAAAACTTACACGAAGAAGGCTATATTTTGAGATACTAGGGCAAATGATAATGCAAGGCATGTCCTTGGACAAGAAGACTTAGTATCATGAAGATGTCAAGTCTCCTTAATTTACAACCGAAAATACCAAAGGGTTCTTCTTGTCCTTCAGGGCCTAGAAAAAAAAATGATTCTAAAGCTCATATAAAAAAGTAAAAAGGAAGAGTCAGGAAAATGCTGGGAAAAGTTAGCAATGGCAGTGGGGATAGGGCTATCTCTAACAGATGTTTTAAAAATACTAGAAAGTGGCCATAATTAAAAGTGTGGTTCTGGTGTACAAATAGAATGATCAGTGAAATAGACCCCGAAGACCCCAAAATAGATCCACATACATGTGTGGATTTTAAGTATGATGAAGGCAGCACCTCAAGGTGGGTGAAAAATGGGCTTTTTAATAAATGGTATTGGGTGATTTGGGTAGTCATTTGGAAAAATAAAATTGGATCCATATGTCACACTATACATATAAGATAAGCTTCAAAGAGACCAGAGATCTAAATATAAAACATGAAGCCATCTAAGTGCTAGAGGAAAACATGTGAACTGCTTTATAATTGGGAGTGGGGAAATATTTTGTAAATATTGTTCAAAATTCACTATCAATAAAGGAAATAATCAATAAATAAACTGTATTGAAATATAAAGACATCCCTGACCGAAAGAAAAGCAAAAGACCAATAAGCTGAGAACACACACGTGCAAGCTGTCACTAAGGGCTAGTTTACTTAGTGTGAAAGGAGTTCCCAGAAATGGAGAATTAAAAACTAAGACCAGTGGAACCATGGGTAAGAGCCACGAATACGCCTCTTCTCAGGAAAAATGGATTTCAAAGGCCCTCAGTGTACAAAGAAGTGCTCAGCACCATTTGTAGTGACAGAAGTGCAAGTAAGTGCACCAAAATACTGGTTCTGAGCCATCGGGTCAACAAAACCCCAGAGGCCTGACAGTTAATTTTATTGGCACGTCTATGCAGGGAGGCGCAGCGAACACTGTTGGCCACAGCGCGGAACGGCACAGCCTGGGGAGGGAACCGGCCAGCTCTAACAAAGTTACAGATGTGTTCCCCTTGATCTGTCCTGAGGATACACACATGTGCAAGAGCAGGAAACGACACACGCATGGGGGGTCTCTTTGCAGCCTTGGGATTGGAAACCACCCAAATGTCTTACTCTGAGATGTTACTTAAAGCCATGGCAGATCCACAAGATGGAAAATCCAATTGCTGCAAGGAATGAAGGCCTATCTGGAGTATCCCCCAGTTTGCCTTGTTAAATGAAAATGCAGAGTGAGGATCTGTGAGCACGGTGCACTCTTTGGTATAGAAACAATGTCAAACAAAGAAACACTGAAAGGACTGAGCAGAAATTAATGACAATGGGCGCCTGCAGAAGGCTGACCAGAGTCAGGTGGAGGGGCAGGTTGGGGAGCACTGTCTCTCTAAGGCATCCTTTAACCTCTGACTTTTGAACCAGGTCAATATTTTACATATTTGAACAGTTAAATTACTAAGAAAAAAATCCCTGATATTGAAAACAAGCTGAGAAAAAGTCAACCCAACTGCATATCTTACTGATAATATAACCCCCCAAAGGAAAAATTCCTTTCAAGTACTTTCAGAACACTGATATAGGATAGAAAGGACTGGGAAGAAGACTTAAACTTCAGTGTTTAGGGGGGAAATAGCTTGTAAAGGGCAATTTTGGAAAACTGTGGAAATTTAATTGTGGTCAGGCTTTAGAGGATGTTTCAGAGCTATTTTTAGCTTGGTATATTATATTTTGAACTTGATTCAGCAATGGTTATTATGCTTGCGTAGAAAGCAGTCCTTATTTTTTTTAGAGATGCATACTGAAGTATTTATGTGTGAAACGTCATGTCTGCAATTTACTCTAAAACCCTTCAACCGTAAAGTCTTGAAGGCAAGTGTGGCAAATGGCCAACAGTGGTCACTGAGGAAATGGGTGCAGGGGGGTCAGTGCACTGCTTTCTACTCTTCTGTGTGTGCGAGATGTTTCATGAATGAAAATCAAAGTGGTGATTATTAAATGAGCAAGGCAGATCTAATGCAGACAAGGCACCGCGCCGCTGGCGAGGGCATTTAAGCTGGTCCTCGAGGGCGAAGGGGCATGGAGAGAGCGAGGGGCTGGGTTTCCGCGGGAGCGGGGGCTTGGGGTCACAAGCAGTCGACATAGTCTCCTAACCCCTTATTTTTCAGCACCTTTTCTTACCCCGAAAACAGCATTTTCTGAATAAACTAACGAATTACTCTGAGGCCTGTTCTCATAAGGCGCCCTTCTTCTCTGCTGTCCAAGTTTGGACTCAGCCTTCTACATAAAACAGATGTTCTCGCTGTCAGCCAGCGGCTTCTCTGGAAACCAGGAGGGTGCCTGGGAGATGGTGCAGCTGCTCCCCTTGGCCCCCAGGAGGACAGGGCAGTCTGTGTGTGCCTCTCCTCTGACTCAGAGGAGCACCCACCCCTGGGATTGCAGGCAGGGAGAGAGGGGTATAGGATTCCAAGCTAGGGGAGGCAGGTGTGGGGTCTCAGACACAGACCGTCATGTTGCAGAAACCAGTTGCCGGCATATCAGCAGTTGACTGGAAACCTCCTCTTCTCTTCGTGGAACATGAACTAAGGGCACCCACAACCGATGGGTTAGACTCATGAAGCATGTGTCCGTCGGTGACTAGCCGTGGGTGATGGAGACTTTCCTCGGGAGTTGTCCTGTCATGGAGCTGAGGCTGGGCTGTGGGTACAGAGCCTCCTCTCAGCCCGTCTGCACCGCCGAGGGTGGGCTGGGGACATGTCCCTCATGTTCCTTTGACTGAGTGTTTTCTGAAGGATCCAGAGTGTTTGGAGCCAAAGTGATATAATCCACGTTCAAGATGTGAGGAGCAAAATCAGCTCATAAACCCATCAACTCATCATTTATTGACCAAGCACAATTTTGGACCCTTTCGTAGATTTTTAACAGGAAAAGAATTTACCAGCTCTGGGCTTCAGGGTGGGGGCAGGGTTGAAAGACACACTGCACGTCAGTGAGGAAGTGTGGGGCCTACTGGTGCTATAACGAATCGCCAAAAACTTGGTGGCCTGAAACAATACAAATTTATTTGCCTAAAATCATTCAATTTATTTGTGGAGATCAGAAGTCCAAATAGGCCAGCCGGGCCGGTTCCTCTTACAGGGGTTCCAGGGAACACTTGGTTTCCTGCCTTTTCCATCTTCCAGAAGCCCCCAGCTTGTCTTGGCTCATGGTCCCTTTCTGCATCTTTAAAGCCAGCAGCATCCCTCCTCCAGCCTCCCTGACACTCCCGCCTTCCTCCATGATCACATCTCTGTTCTCTAACATCTCCTTTTCATGGCTCCTTGGGATGACACCCTTCTCCCCACCCAGGTCATCCAGGATAACCCCCCCATTGGAGGAAATGCAAATGGTAAAGGGAGGACCGAAAACCTGCAGGAGGTCGCTGAAGCCCGAGATGGGAGTAGCCCCAGCTCAGGGTGCCTGGCTGCACCCAGATGGCCCAACGCTCAACCCAAGGGAAAGAAGCGGCCCTGCTCCTCCTGGGAGGGAGGCAGCGGGCAGCCGGCCTGGGCCCATGGGCCTGAAACAGGAGTGAGGGGTGTGGAGAGGGGGATGTCTTAAAATGTGACGAGAGTTTACAAGGGCTGAAAATAAGACATAAAGGCCATTTTCTAACTAACATAACTGCATAACAAACTGTCAGCAATTTAACAGCTTAAAGCAAGACAAACAGACCTGGCCCCTGTGGGTCAGAGGTCGGGGTGCAGCCCAGCTGCGTCCTGCTCAGGGTCCCACGGACTGGAACCAAGCTACTGGCCCATCTCACCTGGGGCTCGGGGCCTCTTCCAGACTCGCTGGCTGTTGGCGGGACTCAGTTCCCCGAGGCCGTGGGGCTGGGGTCCCGTGTTGTTGTTGGGTACCATTAGGTCCCTGCTGCCCGGCCCCGGCCCCGGCCCCAGGCAGTTCATAGGAAGGCCGGCAGAAGAAATTTCTCTGATGCGTCTGACCCACCTGGGAGACTCACCCCAAAGTAACTGAATAGGGACCTTAGTTACTCTGCAAAATCCCTGGGCATGTAATGTAACCCCCTACCTGGTCACACTCGGGGGAGGTGTGAGTAGCTGTGTGTACACAGAGGGCAGGGTCAAGACACGTTGCGTCTCCCTGAGGAGGCGTCCAATCTTAACAGGAGGGTGCATCTCAGTCTCTTGGGGATGCTAAGTGTCCCCATCTCAGCAGTTAAAAGACATAGGAGCCCTGAGTTTAAAATCCTGCCTTGGGGAGGACGTCACTTTCCAGAGCTAACATATCCTTGGTGTCGCCGCCACCTTCTCTTTACATAGTGGCTGCCACACAAGCGGAGGGGACTCTGGGTTGGAGACACCTCCGTCAGGACTGGCTCCCGCAGGCCTTGGCCAGTGAACTGCGTGGCCAACAGCCCTCTGATGTACGCCTCCCATGTGCTTTCAAGGTTATAGATGGAAAAAGGTTTCTTCCTGCACATCCTTAACATAGAAATGCACCATAAAGACCAAATATTGGTTGTAGTAATAAATGTGAATGCGTCTGATTTTTCCATAAAAAAAAGCAAGGGCGGGTGAAAAAAATGCCACTACAGGCTGTCTAAACAACATGCACCTAGTACTCTGTGTCTCGGGAGGTAAAAGGACCACAAAGAGACATTCAAAAAAGGCTAACTGAAGGAATGGCGTGACCATCCAGCTGTCCACGGGGCACTAACAGCAAAGCCACGGGCGCCGAGGCCATTTTCACAGACGGAGGCGAGAGCTGACCCAGGCAAGTGGTCATCACCTGCAGTGCACAAGCAACACAGATGCGTGCCAGGCTAATGGGGAAGTTGGTACCAGCCACAGTCCCGGGGGCTCTCACTCCCTCCTCACATGTGGATAGAATATGGGGCTGGGTACAATACACCCTGCATGTCCCCAGTGCTAGTCCTGCATGTTGCCAGTCCTTGCAGATGGATCCCGGAAACTTCCAGGATCAGCAGGTGGGGGTTGGGAGCCCTTCCTCAGAGCTCCTTTGGACCACACGAGTCCCCCTTTCCATCAGAGAACACCATTCCGGGAAGGAGGGAATTGCAGCCCCAAGGCTCCTAAGTGAGGTGGCTGGGCCTGGGAGAGAAGCCTCAGCACTGTCCCCTGAGAGTCTGGGTTGGGACAAAGGGGCACCACGATCTAAAACAATACTTTTATAAACTTGGAAAGGACTCAGGCATGATGGGTCTGAGGTTTCCTTCATGACACATTTTTAATTTTTAAAAAAATCTTCACCCGAGGATACATTTATTGATTTTGGAGAAAGAAGAAGAAAGAGAGAAAGATTGATCGGTTGCTTCCCGTATGTGTCCTGACCAGGAACTGAACCCTCAACCTTTTGGTGTATGGGGATGACACTCCAACGAACTGAGCAACCCAGCCAGGGTCATAACATATTTTTTAAAAATTGACCTCTGTAGAATGAAGGGGTTACCTTATCTTTTCCTGGTGGGTGTGGGGAGGCAAGAGGCCGAGGACAGCATGGAGGAAAGCGTCTCTGATTTTGGATTTGCATTCCCAGCCAGCTGGTTCCAGTTAGAGATGATTCCAGTTAGAGATGAGTCACATGGCTTAAAGGATCACGTCCTTCTTAAAGGGGAAACGCGTATTTCCGATTCTCACTCTCCTTCAGGAAGAGGTCCCTCTGTGGCCACCCCCAGGTGGGCAGGGAGACCCCAGACGCACCCGAAGGGGTCCCAGGCCTAGGCCACCCTCCCCTAAGCCGCTTTCATCAGGTTAGCCCTGCAGCCTCCCTGCCGTGGGCAGGTCCAGGAGGCTGGAGGTGTCTTGGCTGGAAATATAGAGGTGTTTGACGTCTACTCCAATGCGGGCACTGGGCCCCACCACATGGGTGCCCTGTCCTACACCCTGCTGGCCAAGTGCAGCTGGGACCTACATTTTCCCCTGGTCCCGTCAGCCCTGTCAGGGAGAAACGAGCCCTGAGATTCTAATGGATGTGGCTTCCTCCCATGCATGTGTGTGGGTTCAGCCTTCCCAAATGCCTCCCCGCTTTCCCAGGTAGAGCCCCACTCCCCACAGTGGGGGCAGACACATCTCATTGCTGTCTCGCTGGAATCCAGGGCTCAATCTCCCAAATGTCTTCCCGTGGGGCCTCTTGGGTCCCTACCCCTCTCCAGAACCCCCAGGGTATTTTTGGTGCCAGCACATGGCCCAATTGGGGTTTTATCTTGTTGGTGGTCAGCTCTCCCAACCTCCCTGGGACGGAATCTATCTCTGATTCCAGGGTATGTGGGCACCTCCCAGCTGCTCCCCATCTACAAGTAGTCTTCATGTCACCGACATCTTGCCCCAGGCCCAGAAGACGGGTGTCGATGGACGGTGTCTGGTCAAGGCAAGCACCTTTCCTGGCTGGCACTGAGTCAAATGTGGGCATCCCACCAGATGCCCTAACTTCCTCCAAGTCCTCCTGTTGGCGCCAAGTGCAAACATGGCAGGAATTTTAACTCCTCAAAAAGATAACCACAAAGAGAAGAGTGAAAACCTTTATTTGGAAAATTTGCTGACAGGGACACGGTTGAGAAAAACACAGGAAGGAGTAAAAACTAAATCTAACAAAGAAAGAGGGTCTTTAGTAAAATGCAGAACCAATCACTCCCTTGAGGAAAGAGAGCTTTGGCTTGTTTTTAAGAAAGCATGTCACTTTGTGCCACCAGATGACCCAGGTGCCCAGGCCTCCCTGCATAAGTGGGTGGGGGGGTTCGATAGGATAGCACCTTTGTTCTCGGGGTCTGAGAGGACACAGGGTCAAGGAGACACTATTTTCTGCGGTTCCCCGGAGATGCCGGTCAATGCCTGTGTGCTGCCCTGAGCTCTCGAGCCGAGGCTACTGGAACCAAGGTCCGGGCGGTGAGTGACGAGACCCCCATAAGAAGCATTTAAGAAATCCTCTCGATGTTGGCTTTCCAAAACCGAAATGTAGTCCATCATCTCCCATGAATTAAGTCGCGGACTTTGACTTTATGTGTAAATGAGATGTTATGTGGAGGGTTCTGCAGGGTTAGTGATGGGAGTTGGGAGTAGTGTGCAACTGACACCCCAGAGCAATGAGGTCCCAGGGATCCTGACAGGCTAGGGGCTGGGGCCTGCGGGAGGGTCAGGATGTTAACTCGAGGTGGTGAGACGAGGGTTCAGGTTGCAGGGGAAGGGGCAGGGTCCCAGAACCAGGGTGCAGAGCCCGCTCGCAAGGCGGCTTTTCAAGCTTCTCCTTAAAAAAAAAAAATCTAGCTATTTGGGTCGGTCAGGAAGATTTACATCACATTTTTACTTTGTTTCAGGTGGGGGAGGTTGGCTAGCCCTGTGCCACCTTCCTGGACACTGTCTGGTAGAAGACACCCCGCAACAGGGCTGTGTAGCTGGGCACGCGGAACAGGTGGCGCTCGCCATAGGCCACGTCATACTCGGCCGTCTTGCCCGTGACCAGGACTCGGATGTGTGGCTCGTTCACCTGGTGGCCCACCACCACCACAAAGACCTCGATGCCCGCCTGCTGGGCCTCCTGCACAGCCTTCTCGATGGCCGCCGCTGTGGCCCCCTGTGAGTTGCCATCTGAGAAGAGCAGCAGCCTCTTCTTGGTGGCGCCTGACGAGGCCTCGCGGTAGAAGCGGGTCACGTATCTGATGGCGTCGTTGACGTCAGTGGCGTCGTTGAAGAAGTCCATGCCGTCCACGGTGCTGGCCAGCACGGTGTAGTTCTGCAGGAACTGCAGGGCCGCGCGCTCCGGCTGCTGCTGCCCGGTGCCGCTGTACTGAACCACCGCCACACGCACGTCCTGGGAGGCATCGGTCCGGCCGGCCGTCAGGAAGCGCTCGGCCAGCTGCTTGGCAAAGCGCTTGGTGGTCTCGAAGTTGTGGCTGCCCACGCTGGCCGAACCGTCCAGCAGGATGGTGATGTCAGCCGGGGAGGAGAACGTGACTGCGGGGGCAGGGGGCACTTGTTAGCACACAGCAGGGCCTCCCAGCGTAGCCGGCTGGACCGGCCAGAAGCACCCGAGCCCGGGAAAGCCAGACCCCATCGGACTGCTGTTATCTCCAGACCCTCCGCACCAGAGCCCTGTCCACACCCCAGGTACTCACTTGGGCAGGTGTAATCTGGACATTTCTTGTCTGTAAGAGAAAAACCCCATGTGGCAGGAAGCCAGCGATCACAGGGACCACTGTTCCACCTACAACCCACCCCCACAAAGAGATGGTAACAGTGCATCTCCACAGAAGGCACAGTGTAGCCAGGCAAACAGGTGCTCCTCCCGAATGCCTGGTCAGCCTGCTCCCCGGCCCACTACACCCCACCAGGAAGGGGCGACCCCTAGTCAAGGGTGGGTCTTTGAGATGATGGAATGGTCCCCAGGCATTCTTTTGTGATCAGCCCACCAAGCCAGTGAGGGGGAGGCAGAGTCTCGGCCCATCCAGAGAATGGGGGAGCCAAGGCTCAGAGGGGAGGAAGGAGGGTCTGTGGGTCAGATAGCGTGTGACACACTGTGCCACGCTACCCCCAGGTGATGCTGATCACATGCCCATCGCGGGGGCGGAGGGCCCAAGTATGACCCCAGCAGCTCTCTCTGGCTCTGCCTGCGCTGCGGTGCCGCTTCCAGCGGGGCTGGGAGGGGCAGCCTGCAGCTGGCCGGCCCCACCCCTCGCCCACCTATGCAGATCTGGGTGGTGACATTCTTCAGGAAAGCATCCTCCAGCAGCTCCGCGTAGTTCTCTTTGACCAGCGAGATGCCTGGCCGGCCCTGGGTGGCTAGGCCTTGGCAGGAAATGACATTGAGCTGGTCAGAGCCCGCGACGAAGCCAAACAAGTCCTTGATGCCCACGGAGACCACCTGTGCAGAGGGACAGCATCAGCCACCCCTGGCGGAGAGAGTGTCTCACACTTCAGGGTGCAAAGGCGGCAGCGTGTGGTTTGGATGTGGCCCCACCTGAATGTCAGGGCCACAGAGCACGCTGAGTGGGGTGGTGTCCCTCTGGGTGTCCGAGCGGCCATCTGTGATGACCAGGGCGATCCGGTTGTTCTGAGTGGGTGGCAGAAGACTATCCCGGGTGTACTGCAGGGCCTCGCCCGTGAACGTGCCGCCCGCCATCCACTGCAGCTTCTTGATGGCTCTGCAGGGCCACGGCACTGTCAGCGCCCAGGGCCAGGGTGGGGGCCAGGGCCCAGGTCAGGTACAGGGTCAGCACAGGGGTCAGGGCTCAGGCCTGGGCCTGCTGCGGGGGCTGGGTGGGCTCTCAGAGCTACCCATACAGCCAGCCGGACGCGTCACACTCACTCCTTGAGTTCCTGGGCGTTCCTGATGTTAGGGTCCCTCATGTCCACGTGCTCCTGCATCTGGCTGTGGCTGTACTGCACCACACCTGCGTGCGACTGCCCGGGCTCAAACTGCGTGGGGACAGGCACCAAGGTCAGGGGAGCCCCTGGCTGCCCACTCCACCCTCCATCGGTCCCAGGCCAGACCTGGCAGTCACTCTCACATGCTGGTGGGTTGGGGTTTTGGTTTCTGAGAAACAGAGTGCCCTGTCCTCCCAGGGCCCCCATGACCTGGCCCCTCTCCAGCCTGGTGTCAGGAAAGACCCCTGCCTCCTAGGGGCCACCTTCCCCAGAGCATGGAGGCCAGGGAGGGGCATACCTTGACCAGCTCGTCCCGGCTCAGCCGGTCGATGACCTTGATGATGAAGTCCTTGGCGATCTCGAAGTTCTGCAGCCCGATGCTCTCGGAGCTGTCCAGCACGAACAGGATGTCGATGGGGCCGCACTTGCACTCTGCAGGGGGTGGGGGCAGCCGCTGCTCTAAACGTCCACGGAGAGGAGGGGGCGAGACCCACCACCCATGGGGTCAGTCTACCCAAAAGCCAAAACCACACGAGTTAGAAAGTGACACTCACCACAGCAAGCTGGGAAAGAGGAGAAAGACAAGATTAGGTGACACTGAGATACCAAGTCCTATGTAAACCCTCCCGCTACCCACCTCGCCCGGGCCGCCCCGGCCTCCCTGACCAGGGTTCCCAGCTGCCTCTCGGTGCGGGGAGAAGGGAGGCCAGCGGTGTTGTTGAGATTGGCCCCGCCCCCAGGGGCTTTCTCGCTGGTGGGACACACACCTGCCCCCTCTCTTCTCCCCCTCACTCAGGCACTGACTGCAGGACATGCTTTTTCCAATTAAGATAGTTATGCAAGGGTGGAGACACTCACAGCACATTTTCATGATGATGTCCAAAATCTCGCATTCCTAGGGAGGGGAAGACACTTGCGTGATGGGCTGACTGGGAGCTGGGAGAGAGGGTGGCCCTCTGGGTCATCCTCCCCTAGGACCACGTCCAGGCTGGAGGTATGTGGGTTCTTGCTTCCTAGGGTATGCCCTGCTCTGACCATATGCCCCTGCTTCCAGGGCATGGACACCTGTTGTGGTCACTGACACGTGGCCATCAAGTTTCTCCCATGGCCTCATGTGGTCCCCTGTGGCTGTCCCATGTCCCCCCGGTGGCCATCATGTGTCCCCCTATTGCTGTCATTGGTTCCCACCCTTATGGGACCCTTGGCCAGACTGGTTGGCCCCCCAGGACCTTCACAGACACCCCACTTACATCTGGTCCCGGTGGTCCTGTGTGTCCTGGTGGTCCCTGTCAGAGAAAAGGTGGGAGAAGGGCTGGAAGGCCTGCCCCGCAGCCCCACTCGCCAGGCTCCTGACCTGGAGGTTTGACGGGCGCTTCTCGGCAAGTCCCCCTTGGCCCTCGCAATCCCGCCTCCCGTTAAGAGACCCTGAATGCCAGGGACAGTGGAGGCTTCCACACGTTAAGGGCTGGAGAAGACCCAGTAGCTGCCGTCTCCTCTGGGACAACTGTTCAACATAGCCCTTTCCCTGGTGTCTAGTGGGTGTGCTGGCCGGGACCCTGCGTGCGGTCCACCCACACACGGCCCGCCCACGCTCCCTGCCCAGGCGGGGCCTCCTGCTCAGTCTAGTGGCACCTCCTCCACGGGAGCACACAGTTAGTGGGGTGCAGAGCCAGAGTAGGCTTCCCCGTGCTTCTGTCACTGTCACCTGGTGACTGGCCCCCCTTCTCTCTCCCCGTTCACCACCCCAATGTGCCCCTCGAAACTGTCTGTTCCCACTGGTCCACATGGCAAAGCCCCAACCTCCCCCTGAAATCTGCTCCCCAAATTCCTAATGTCCACTCCCCAGTCCCCTCTCCACCCATCTCAGTCTCAGGGTCCCATATGTGTCCACCCTCCACCTGTCCCCCTGGGCCAGCTATGCCTCTACTCACCTGGGGGCCTTCGGGGCCTCGGTATCCCTTTGCGCCTTTGACACCACGGGGTGAAATGTCATTGTTCTGGAAGGAAGCAGCCTGTGTCACAGACACGGCGGACTGTCCCTCCCGGTCTCCTCCCTTGGGATTTCACAACACTGGGGGCGGGGGGAGGCGGGAGCACTCACGTCCTCTCCGGGGTCTCCAGCTTCTCCCTCATCCCCCTTGAGGCCAGGGTAGCCTTTAGTCCCCTGCAGGTGACAGCGAGCATGTGGTTAGCGGGGTGTGGAGTCCCAGAGCAGGGGGGCCCGCCGGAGGCAGCAGCGGGCCCGGGTCTCCTGCGGGCGTTCAGCCGAGCTCCTCGGACACACGGGCCGCTCGCCCACCTGAGGAAACCTGGCTGCTCCTTCTCTTCACCAATGCTTCTATTTTAAATCAGCTTTTCCATGGTACAATTTATACGCACTTCATTTCATTTTTAAGGAGAAGTTTTAAAAGAAAAAACACAATGGCGATATTGTTTGCCCCGCCTCCAGTACCCATTTCCAAAGGGAGAAACTGAGGCCGAGGGCGGCCAGAGGACACCGGGGGTTGAGGGGAGGCTGGGATAGGACCCCGCTCCCATGCGCCCTGAGGGCAGTGTCAGTCACCGAGTGCACGCCAGTAGGGACACCCAAGATGAAGACACATGTTGTGGGAGCCCTTGGCAAAGAGCCTAAGTGAAGAGCGTGTGTTTGCATGCGTGTGTACACGAGAGAGTGCCCATGTGTTTGCACATGCGTGTGCACACCAGTAGCCCAGCGGTGGGTGTGTACTCACGTTTATTCCTGGAGGGCCCCTGCTGCCCGGGTAACCCTGCAGAAGAGGGCAGAACGGTCATGCCGGGCTCTGACACGGGGCCCCCACGGGCAGTCCAGCTACCAGCTACTGGGTACACCCCGCCACCCAAGTGAGTCCAGGGGTCCAAAAAGGAGGGTGGTAGGTGGGGGTAGGGGGCACTCACAGGGAAGCCGGGGAAGCCTTCAGTGCCGTTTCCAGGGGGGCCATCTTCACCCTGAGGGAGAGGGAGCAGACGGCGTCCTGTCACTGTAGGAACCTCCCAGGCCCGAGATGTCTCCAGACAGTGTGGGCACAGGAGTGGCACTTTTGGGTCCCTCATCAGCCGGGAAGGCCTCTCCCAGCCTGAACTACCCTGGGGGTCCCATGCCTTCCTCTCCCCGGACCTTGGAGCAGGTGGGCAGGCAAAGAGTCCACGTGTTCGGTGACTACAGTGACTTCAGGGACTGCAGTGTCCATAGACACTGAGTGGACAGTCACCTGCAAAGGATGCTCCCTGTCCAGTTACTGCTACTGGGACACTCAGACCCCAGGAGCTTGGAGCTCAAACCCAGGGCTTCCCAGGGTCTCAGGCAACCAGGTGTCAGACTCTGCAGGACCCTGTGCCCCTGGGCCCGTCACTCACCCTTTCGCCCATCAGTCCAGGGTCTCCGGGGGGGCCTGCAGGCCCTGGGGCGCCTCTGGGACCCTAAGACAGAGAGGAGCGGGTTTGGGAAGAGTAAGTGGGCACCTGAGGGACGAGGTCTCACAGAGGAAAACTAGAGGGAGAATTAAATGAAGCAACAGCTGGGCAGTGATTAAAAGAAGGGTTCTAAACCCACGACGCACGGTCCTAGGGCTGGTGCAGGCGGGGCAGAAGGGGACCCCGTGGGGCTCTATGTCCAACCTCCTGCTCGTGACCCACCCAGGGGCACCGGGACGTGAGCAGAAATGGACAGGGACACCTGGGAACCCAGAAGAGCCTGTGAGCCCCACAAGGGCGTTCGGAGAAACAGACCCAAACAAAGGCGTAGCTCAAAGCACACGTCAACAACCTTTTGAAAAATTGGTAACGATTTCCGGAGAATGCGCGTAATGAAAAAAACAAACCTTGTGAAGTCAAATTTTAAGGCATAACATGCAAAGAAAGAAAAAGAAATTGGAAAGAGATAGCCAAGATGTTCGTATTATTCATCTCTGGGTGGTACTATTTTAATTGGATTTCGATTCTCTTTTTAATTTTTTTCTGCATTTTCCAAATGTCCAAAAAGTCACATGTACTGAAATGAAATGAAACATTTACATGTGCCAATGGCACAGAGGCCTCTCCCAGGGGAGCGCTGGGTAGAGAGAAGGGGTCTGGGGTCAGGACTGGCCCCTCCCTGGAGCCAAGGGCAGGGAGGGCTACTCACCTCGAGCCCCGGGGGCCCCTCATCTCCTCGGTATCCTTTCGGTCCAACGGGGCCAGCATCACCCTGCAAAGAGAGGGACAGGCCCCATTGGACCCTCTCTCCCCGCTACGTCAGCCCTCCTGACGTGACCTGCTGGCCTGCTCCACCAACACCACCCCTGGAGCTGTATCGCCTGCCTTTCTGGGTCCAGGGTCTCAGTCCCCCGAGCACTTCACAGACCTCCCCAGCCAGGCTGGGGGAAGGAAGGCAAGAGCACATCATTCACAGACCTGCTGGCCCCGGGGCCCCCCTAGCCATGACCCTGCCCTCAGGGGCCCTGTCGTTAGGTTGGTATTTCCAGGTCAGGTCCTTCTTAGACGAGGTCCTCTCCCAACTGGTACCGCTCCCCGTTATTCAGCCTGTTCCATCCACCAGCTGGCAGCCAGGAGGCCGCTGCCGTATTGCTGCCCTCACCACAGCCACGCAAGGGTCCAGGTGCAGCCCGTGGCCCTGGCCCTGGGGCTTTCACGCACTTTGGGCAGCGTCAGCACCACCCACTTTGCACATGGGCCAGGAGGTGCAGCAGCCCCACCCCCGCCCCGCCCCGCCCCGCCCACGTTCACATTCACAGTCTGGGCCCAGAGAGCCCGCGAAGGGGCATAAAGAGGGAAGGAGGGGGGATGGAAACAGAGGCCCTCGGTGCCCTGGGCCAGGCTGGTGGGAGGCCTTGTCTGATGGCCCCTCCAAGTCCCGACTGGCACACCCCGAGAACAGAACACAGCGCCCTGCCAAAGACAGCGAAGACCAAACAAACTCCGGGCAGAGCTTCTGCGTGTTGCCTCAGCAGGCAGCTTGCTGGGCCGGTGCCTCCCGGACCGGCCCTCGGCCCCGCCGCTCCTGGTGGGCAGCGCTGGCCTCCGTAAAGGCGGGAGGGCGGTGCCCAGGGCAGGATGGGGAGGAGGAGGGGTGAGGCACACAGCCTTCCGTCCACTGTCTGTACTTCTCAACTGTTGTTTCTGGGGACTTGGATAAACACATTTCCCAGAAAGTTCCACAGGGAAGCCCTGGTGTGGGAACTGACTGCCTTTTGGGTCTGGAGCCGTGGGTGCTGCTCCGGCGCGGGGAGAAGGCGGGGGCCCAAAGGCAGAAGCAGCGGCGAGGCCAGGAAGTCGAGCACCCAGCACAGATGGACCTGGTTCCAAAGCTGCCTACACCCACCCTCCCCAGGTCCCCGGGTAGACAAGTGCCACCGAGGCTGGGAGCACGAGCTGAGAACAGACTGCGACCAGATGGGTCATAGGCTGGAGGATCACAGGGCCTCCTCCCAGAGGACACAGCCACCCCAGCATCACCAGGGGGCCCTGCAGCGAAGGCTCTCCACGCCCTCACACTCTGTCTTGTTCCCCTTTTTTACAGCGGCTGTCAATCACTCTGACACCTGGAGGCATATGACATGCAGGCGCCACTGGAATGCTCCAGAGTAAACATTCGAGAGTGATGGTCATGCTCCCAGTGGCTTATGCTGCAGGGTGCCGGGGCTGTGGGGACCAACCGGGGGAGCCGGGACACAGGAACACCATCCTCGGTTCCCTGGCAGGGGCGGGAAATGTCACAGGCAGCAGAACCAGCCTGGCCTGAGGGTACAACTTACTGCGAAGCTACAGTAATTACAATATTGGGGTTGGGGCAGAAACAGGAAGATGGCGCGTGGTGGGTGGTGAGGTGTCACGGCAGAACCGGAAAGACGCTCATGATAAGGAGCGAAAAATAGGGGGAAAGTGCATTTTATTCACTAGGGAAAAAGTGGTTTACGTGAGAAATTGTGTTGTAACAACGGGCTTGTCATTCATAGAAAAAGCCAAGCCAGGTCCCACCCCTCTTCTAACCGTGCAATACACGGGGGTGGGCAAACGTAGGCTTACAGTTGTAATGCAGGTGATGCAATGATTAATACATCATAAAACAAGAAAACTCTGTTTTGTGTACTCGCAATTGTAACCTACTTTTGCCCATTCCTATAAGCTCCAAATGAATCAAAGATATAAGCAAAAAATACAGTAAAAGGGGGTGGACATACTTGGAATCCTATAAATGAACAGGACGTCCTAAACAACAAAATACCACAAATTTGAAAAATGTCTGCAGCTCATCATGTCAGCGTGGGACCTGGGCCCTCGGGGGAAACGGACAAGCCCAGGAAACAGCCCGGCACCGCGGCTCCCATGGGAAAGACCTGTTCAACGTTTCCCATAAAGAGAGGACACGGTTCTCACCGGAGGAGCCAAAATGCACATTCAAAGTCTCATAATATCTCATGATAATGTCTCATGTTGGCAAAAGTGTGGGTACCGTCTCTATTATACACTCTTGGGGGAGTGTTAGTTGAGGCTAGATAGGCAAGTAGAATTATTTGGCAGTTATCACACACATGTGCGTGCGTGTGCGCGCGCGCGCACACACACAAACACACACCCCATTTGGCTAAGAAGTTCTGCTCCGAAAAATTTACATTCTGGATACAGCCTTGAATGTATTTCAAGATGGATGGAAAATGGGCAACTGGATGGGTGGATGAGTGGGTGAACAGGTGATAAATCATAGAAATAGGCAGACGATGGATAGACGATGAAAAGGTAAGTGGGCGGGTGACTGGCAGGAGAGAAGGATAATAGATAATGGATAGACAGATGATGAGTGACAGGGACAGGTGGACGGGTGGCTGGGTGGTTGAACAGGTAATAGATAATGGATGGGTGGATGGATGGCCCGGCACACAGATGGAGGGACAAAGGAGCTGCCGGAGTGAGAGGCAGGTACTGATATTTATTACAGTATTTTTCTGTAAAGTCAGACCCTGGGGACAGCCTATGCATGGGCTGGCAGGAGACTGGAGTCACATTCAGTGCGTTTACACAGCGGGCCATTGAGAAGGTGAGGGTAGGTCTGCACCCCTTCCCGATGCCTCCTTCACCCCCCCACCCCACTCACTGGGAGGATCAGGCCCCCTGCTTCCTCAGGGTCCCACT